>VHKM01001017.1:0-164328 GCA_007210695.1 Neogobius melanostomus
TCCATCACCTTTACAGGACTCCACACTTTACAGGGACTCGGCACTTTACAGGACTCCTACACGTTTACAGACTCGCCACTTTACAGGACTCCACCCATTTACCAGACTCCACACTTTTACAGACTCACACTACAGACTTCCACACTTACAGACTCCACACTTTACAGACTTGCACTTTACAGACTCACACTTTCTACAGGACTCCACACTTTACAGATCCACACTTTACAGGATCCACACTTTACAGACTCTCACACTTTACAGAATCGCACTGTACAGAGATCCACACCGTTTACAGACTCGCACTTACAGACTCCACACTTACTACAGACTCCACACTTTACAGGACTCCAACACTACGGCACTCCACACTTTAACAGATCCACACTTTACAGACTACCAACTTATACAGACTCCACTTACCAGGACTCCACACTATTACAACTCACACTTTACAGACTCACATTTACAGATCCACACTTTACAGACGCCACTTACAGACTTCCACACTTACAGACTCCACACTTTACAGACTCCACACTTTACAGACTCACCTTTACAGACTCGCACTTTACAGATCACACTTACCAGAACTCCCACACTTTCAGACCTCCACACTTTACAGACTCCACACCTTACAGACTCCACACTTTACGACTCAGTTACCAGACTCGCACTTACAGGACTCACACTTTACAGACTCCACACTTTACAGACCCTCACACTTTAACAGATCACACTTTAACAGACTCCGCACTTTACAGACTACACTTTCAGACTCGCACTTTACAACTCGCACTTTAACAGACCTGCACACACTTTAACAGGACTCCCACTTACAACTCACACCGTTTTACAGACTCGCACTTACAGACCTCACAACTTACAAGACCGCACTTTACAGACTCACACTTTACAGACTCGCACTTTAAGACATCGCACTTTACTAGTACTATCCACACTTACAGACTCCACACTTTACAGACCTGCACACCTTTACAGGCTCACCAATTTACAGACTACACTTAAGACTCACACTTACAGACTCACACTTTAACAGACTCCGCACTTTACAGACCTCCACTTTACAGAGCTCGCACTATTACAGGATCTCGCATTTCAGACTCCACACTTACAGACTCCACACTACATTACAGACTCCACACTTTACAGGACTGCCACACTTACAGCTCCACACTTACAGCTCGCACTTTACAGACCTCGCAATTTACAGACCCACACTTTACAGACTCCATCACGTTACAGATCCACACTGTTACAGAGCTCCACCACTTTAACAGCTCGCACACTTTTACAGAACTCCACACTTACCAGGAACTCAACACTTAACATGACTCGCACCCTTTACAGACTCGTCACTTTATACAGATCCACACCTTACAGACTCCACACATGTCACAGACTGCACACTTACGACTCCACACTTTACAGACTCACATTTACAGACTCACACTTACAGACTCACACTGTACAGACCGCACTCTACAGACTCACACTTTACAGACTCGCACTTTAAGTACTCGACTTTACAGACTCCACCACTTGACAACTCCACACTTTACACGACTCGCACTCTGACAGAATCCCACACTACAGACTCACACTTTAACAAGACTCACACTTTACGACTGCCACACTTTACAGACTCACCTTTAGAGACTGCACACTCTTAGCAGGACTGACATCTTATACAGGACTCACACTTACAGGACTCACACTTAACCTGCACACGTTTACAGATCCACACATTTCAGACCTCACACTTTACGACTAACACTTTACGACTCCACATTTACAGACTCGCACTCTTTACAGACTCGCCACTTATACAGTAACTCGACTTTACAGACTCACACTTTACCAGACTCACACTTTACAGAACTCGCACTTCTACAGACTCGCCACCTTTACCAGAATAACTCGCACTTTCACAGACTCGCACTTTACAGACTCACACTACAAGACTCCACTTTACAAGACTCACACCTTTTACAGACTCGCATTACAGACTCGCACTTTACAGACCCACATTTACCAGACTCACACTTCTACAGGACTCCCACACTTTACAGACTCGTCACTTTACAGAACTTTCGCACTTTACAGACTGCACACTTTACCAGACTCCCCACTTTACAGACTCCACGACTTACAGACTCCGTCACTTTACGACTCGCACTTTACTAGACTCCGCACTTTACAGACTCCACTTCTCGCACTACAGACTCACAACTTTTTACAGACTCGCACTTTTACAGACTCACACTTACAGACTCGCACTTTACCAGACTCCACACTTTACAACTCCAACACTTTACAGACTCCACACGTTATACAGACTCCACACTTTACAGACTCCGCGACTTTACATGACTCCGCCACTAACGACTACACGCACATTTACAGACTCCCGCACTTACAGACTCCGCACTTTACGACTCTCCGCACTCTTCCAGACTCGCACTGTTACAGAACTCGCACCTTCTTACAGACTCACATTTACAGACTCCACACTTTACAGACTCGCTCACTTTAAGACTCGCACTTTTACAGACTCACCACTTTAGACTCCCACACTTAACAGACTCGCACCTTTACAATACTCGCACTTGATTACAGAACTCGCCACTATTAAGAATCGCAACTGAAGACTCCCACACTTTACAGACGCACACTTTACAGACTCCACAACTTCTACAGACTCCGCACTTTACAGACTCGCATGTACAAGACGTCCGCACTTTACAGACTCACACTTTTACAGACCTCCGCACTTACTCAACACTTTAACAGACTCGCACTTTTACAGACTCGCAATTACAGACTCGCCACCAGATTACGACTCGCACTTTACAGACTCGCACTTTACAGGATACCACACTTACAGGACTTCCACACTTTACAGCGACCGCACCTTTACAGACTCGCCACTACAGACTCCACACTTTACACTACCGCACCTTCACAGCATTCCACACTTTTACAGACTCACACTTTACCAGGAACCCACTTATACCAGACTCGCACCTGTTACAGACTCCAACTTACAACTCACACTTTACAGACTCGCACTTTACAGACTGCACACTTACAGACTCCACACTTTACATACCGCCACTTTACAGACTCGCACATTTTACAGACTCGCACTTTACAGTACTCCACACTTTACAGACTCACACCTTTACAGACTCGCACTTTACAGACTCAACACTTTACAGAACTGCCACACTTTTACCAGACACTCACACTTTACTACTCGCACTTTACAGACTCAGCACTTTACAGACTCGCACTTTACATGACTCCACACTTTACAGACTCGCACTTTACAGACTCCGCCAACTTTACAGGACTACACTTTACGACTCCGCACTCTTTACAGACTCACCACCTTCTACAGATCGCACTTGTACAGACTCGCCACTTTACAGACCTCGCACTTTACAGACTCGCCATTTACAGACTCCGCCACTTTACAGACTCCACACTTGACAGACTCACACTTACAGACTCCAACCTTTACCAGACCTCGCACTTTACAGATCTCGCACCTTTACAGACTCCCACACTTTACAGACCTCCGCACTTTACAGACTCCGCACTTACAGACTCACCACTTAAGATCTCCGCTACTTTACAAACTCAAACACTTTACCAACTCGCACCCTTTACAGACCCTCACACTTCTCAGACTCGCACTTTACAGACCTCACACTTATACAGTGATCTCCACCACTTTACAGACTCACGCACTTTACAGACCGCCACTTTACAGATCTCGCCACTTTACAGACTCACACTTACCGACTCCGCACTTTACAAGACTCAGCACTTTAACGACTCGCACTTTACAGCACTCCGCACTATTACAGATACACACATGCTTACAGACTCGCACTTTACAGACTCGCACTTTACAGACTCCGCATTTACAGACTACGCACTTTATGTGTCGCACTTACAGACTCACATTTCAGATCTCCACACTTTACAGACTGTCACACTTTTACAGGACTCACCACTTACAGACTCCGCACTTTTACGACTCGCGACTTACACACTCGCACTTCTACAGACTCGCAACTTAAGACTCCGACTTCATTACAGACTCGCCACTATACAGCTCGACTTTACAGTCACCGCACTTTAAGCTCACACCTTACAGACTTCACACTTTACAGACTCCGCACTTCCTACAGGACTCGCACTTACAGACTACACTTTACAGACTCGCACTTTACAGACTCGGACTTAAGACTCACATCTTCTACAGATCACACCTTTACAGCTCCACCACTTTACAACTCAACCACTTTACAGACTCACACTTTACAGACTCCACCACTCACAATGACTCGCACTTATACCCAGACCGCACTTTACAGACTCGCACTTTACAGACTGCACATTTGTAACAGGAGCAGCTTTACAGTGACTCGCACGTTTCAGACTCGCACTTACAGACTCCGCCACTTGTACAGACTGCGACTTTACAGACTCACACTTACAGACTCTCACTGTACAGACTTCACATTTACAGACTCGGCACTTACAGACTTACACTTTACAGACTCCACACTTACAGAATCGCATTTACGGACTCGCACTTTACAGCCTCACAACTATTACAGACTCAACACTTTACAGACTCCTACACTTTACAGACTCGCACTTTACCAGACTCCCACTTTACCAGCTTCACACTTTACAGATCCACCACCTTTACAGACTCCGCACTTACAGATCAACTTTACAGACTCCACCCACTTTAACAGACTCGCACTTTACAGACTCCACCACTTTACAACGATCCACACTTTAACAGACTCCGCACTTTACAGACCCACTTTACAGACTCCACACCTTTTACAGGACTCGACTCACAAAGCAATCACACTTTACAGACTCACACTTTACAGACTCACAACTTAACAGACTCCACACTTTACAGTGAGCTCTCGCACTTCTAAGACTCCCACTTTACAGACTCACACACTTTGATCGGACTCACCCGTTTACAGACTCACACTTTACAGACTCCTACCGCTTTACAGACTGCACATTTACGACTTCCGCCATTTACCAGACTCGCACTTTACAGTACTCACACTTTATCAGACTCCACACTTTATCCGCCGGCACTTTACAGACTCCACACTTACAGACCTCACTTTACGATCTACTACTTTACAGACTCCCTCACTTTACACTCACCCTTTACAGACTCTACATCTCTTACAGACCCACACTTGACAGACCCCACATTTTACAGTCGACTCCAACACTTAAATCCCGCTACCCTTTCACAGACTCACACTTTACAGACTCCACACGTTTTACGACTCGCACTTCTTACAGGGCTCGCACTTTACAGACTCCACCTTTGACACGCGACTCCGCACCTTTACAGACTCACACTTTACCTAAGACTCCCACTTTAAGACTCGCACTTTACAGACTCCAACTCTCTTTTACCAGACTCGCACTTTACAGTACTCACACTTTCACAGACTCCCACACTTACAGCACTCACACCGTTTACAGACTCCAACTTTACAACTCCAACTACTTTACAGACATCACTCACTTAACAGACCCCAGCACTTTACAGACTCCACACTGTCTAACCAAGTCGACTCACCATTTACAGGACTCCACACTTTAAACTGACTCCACACTTTTACAGACTCAACACTTTGACAGAATCCCAGCACTTTATAGACTCCACACTTTACAGACTCGCACCTTTACTCAGACTCACACTTACAGACTTTGCACTTCTACAGACTCACACTTTACAGACTCCCCACACCTTTACTGAGTCTCTCAACCACTTTAAAGACTCCACATTTACAGACTCACACTTACAGACTCGCCTTTACAGACTCCACCACTTAACAGACTCGAACTTAACTCTCCACATTTACAGGACTCCACACTTTACAGACTCACCAACTTTACAGACTCACAACCACTTACAGACTCCACACTTTACCAGACTTTGCACTTTACAGGACTCACACTTAACGACTCCCAGTTACAGACCTCCACACTCTTACAGGACCCACACCTTTACCCGACTCCACACTTACAGACTCGCAACTTTACACCGACTCCACCACTTTACAGACTTGCACTTTTACAGCACTGCACCATCTTTACAACATCCACATTTACAGACCTCACACATTTACAGACCTCCACACTTTACAGACTCCACACTTCAGACCCACACTTTACCAACTCACCTCTTTACAACCTCACACTTTACAGACTCACACTTTACAGCTCGCACTTTACAGCTCACACTTTACGACTTCACTTTACACGACTCCACACTTTTACAGACTCCACCACTTTACAGACTCCATCCACTTACAGGACTCCACACCTTACAGAACTCCACACATTACAGACTCGCACTTATACAGAACTTCTCACCACTTCTACAGACTCACACTTTACAGACTCCAACACTTACAGATCCCACCAACATTTACAGGACTGCCACACTGTTCTACATGACTCGCACTTTACAGACTCCACACTTTACAGACTCCACTCTTTACAGCTCCACACTTACACGACTCCACAACCTTTACAGACTCAACTTAACAGAGCTCCACACTTTACAGGACTCGACCTTTACAGACTCGCACTTTACAGACTCCACACTTTACAGACTCCACACCTTTAAGACTCCAAACTTTACAGTACTCACACCTTACGACTCGTCACTTTACAGACTCACACTTTACAGCTCGCACATTATACAGACTCCGACCACTGTTAACAGCACCGCACTTTACAGACTCGCACTTTTACAGACTACACACTTTACACACTTCCACTTTAACAACTCACGATTTACAGACTCACACCTTTACAGACTCCGCACTTTACAGACTCACACTTTACAGGACTGCGCACTTTACCAGACCTGCACTTTACAGACTGCACACTTTCACAGACTCCACACTACTCGACTCACCAGACTTTACAGACTCGCATCTACGCAGACTCACACTACGACTCCGCACTTTCAGACTCACTTTACAGACTCGCCAACTTTACAGCTCGCCTACTTTACGACTCCACACACAGACTCCACTACTTTACAGACTGCCACTTTACAGGGACTCCACACTTTTACAGACTCACACTTTACAGACTCACACTTTCAGAACTCGCACTTACAGACTCCACACTTTACAACTCCAACTTTACAGACCACACCTTTACAGACTCCGCACTTACAGCACTCGCACTTACAGACTCGCACTTTACAGACTCGCACTTTACAGACTGCCACACTTTACAGACTCCACACTTACAACTCCGCACTTTACAGACTCCACACTTACAGAACTCACACTTTACAGACTCAACTTTAGCAGATGCACACTTTACCAGACTCAACACGTTACAGACTGCACACTTTTACCAGACTCACAAACTTTTACAGAACCTCCCGATCACTTTTACAGACTCCGCACTTACAGACTCCGCACTTTACAGACTCCGCACTTTACAGACTCCGCACTTTACAGGACTCCGCACTTTACAGACTCCGCACTTTACAGACTTCACACTTTACAGACTCCCACTTTACAGCTATCGCGACTTACAGATCCGCACTTACCGGACTCACACTTTACAGACTCACATTTAAGACTCCACACCTACAGACTTGGCACTTTACAGACTCCGACACTCACAGATCCGCACTTTAAGACTCACACTTTACAGACTCGCACTTTTACAGACCTCACACTTTACAGACTCCGCAACTTAACAGACTCCGCACTTTTACAGACTCCGCACTTTACAGACTCCGCACTTTACAGACTCCGCCACTTTACAGACTCAACGTCACTTTACAGACTCCACACTTTACGAGACTCACACTTTACAGACTCACACTATACAGATCCGCACATTTACACACTCGCACTTTACCGACTCATCGCAACTTTACAGACTCCGCACTTACAGACTGCACTTTTACAGACTCCACCACTTACAGTACTCGCACTTTACAGCGCACACTTACAGACTCACACTTTACAGACTCACACTTTACAACTCCGCACTTTACAGACTCCGCACTTACAGACTCTACGTCGTTAGCGACTCACACTTTACAGGACTCACATTTACAAGATCCGACTTTACAGACTCCGCCACTTTACAGACTCGACTTAACCAGACTCCGCACTTTACAACTTCCGCACTGACAGACTTCACAACTTACAGACATCAACACTTGTACAGCACTCACACTACAGACTTCCGCACTTACAGACTCACAACTTTACGGCTCACAACTTTACGACTCGCACTTTACGTACTCGCACTTTACAGACTCACACTTTACGACTCACAACTTTACAGACTCCGCACTTACAGATACTCGCACTTACAGACTCCGCCACCTTACAAACTCCGGCACTTTACAGACCACCACTTCTTACAGATCTCAGCACTTTACAGACTCACACTCAATTCACGACCTTTACAGACTCACCTTTACAGATCTCACACTTACAGACTCCACACTTTACAGACCACGCTTTACAGACTCACGCCTTTACAGACTCACACTTTACAGACTCCGCACTTTACAGACTCACACTTTACAGACCTTCTCACACTTTACCAGACCTTCACACTTACCAGATCACTACTTTACAGACTCCGCCACTTCAGATCACACTTTCAGACTCGCTCCTTTACAGGACTCCACACTTGCAAGACTCAACTTTACAGACCCACACTTTACACTCACACTACAGACTCACATCCTTACAGACTCGCACTATTACAGACTCCCACCACTTTTCACAGACTCACACCTTACGGAACTCCACACTTTACAGACTCACACTTTACCAAGACTCGCATTTTACAGACTCAACTTTACAGACTCCGCACTTTACAGACTCGCACTATACAGCAACTCACACTTTACATGACTCCACACTTTACAGACTCACACATTTACACGACTCGCACTTTACAGACTCCACAGCTTTACACGACTCCACTTACAGACTCCACACTTTACGACTCGCACTTACCAGACTCACACTTTATAGCTCCACACTTTACAACTCACACCACTAACAGCTGCACACTTACAGACATCACACTTTACAGACTTAACATTTCAGATCGCACTTACAGACTCGCACTTTACAGACTCCACACTTTGACAGACTCACACTTTACAGACTGCCACATTTACAGACTCGCACTTAAGACTCACCTTACAGACTCGCCACTTTAAGACTCACACATTTAACGACTACCGCACTTTAACAGACTCACACTTACAGACTCGCACTTTACAACTCGACTTACAGACTCCACAGCTTTACAGAACTCACACTTTACAGATCCACACTTTAAGACGCCTTTAGCAGAACTCAGCCACTTTACAGATCACACTTTACAGACTCCCACTTTACAGCCACACTTTACAGACTCGCACTTTTACAAGGATCGCATTACAGCTCCACACTTTACAGACTCGCACTTTACAGACTCGCACTTATACAGACTCCGCACTTTACAACTCCGGCACTTTACAGACCTCGCACTTACAGACTCGCCACTTTACAGACTCACACCTTTACAGACTCGCACTTTACAGACTCACCACTTTACAGCATCCACTTTACAGACTCCACACTTTACAGACTCCACACCTTACAGACTCCACCAACCTATACCACTCCACACTTTACAGACTCCGCACTTACAGACTCCGCACTTTACGCACTCCGCACTTTACAGACTCGCACGTCTACAGACTCGTCACTTTACAGACTCACCACTTTACGAGACTCCACACTTACAGACTCCGCACTTTACAGACCTCCGCACTTTACAGACTCCGCAACTTTACAGACTCGCACTGTACAGGACTCAACTTTACTGACTCCACACTTTACAGACTCCACACTTTACAGAACTCCCACTTTACAGACTCCGCAACTTAACAGACTCCGCACTTTTACAGACTCCGCACTTTACAGACTCCGCACTTTACAGACTCCGCCACTTTACAGACTCCGCACTTTACAGACTCACACTTTACAGACTCCACACTACAGACTCCCTACAGACTCCCACTTTACAGACTCGCACTTACAGAACTCGCATTTAACAGACTCACTTTACAGACCTCACAACTTTACAGACCTCGCACTTTACACACTCGGCACTTTTACAGACTCCACACTTAACAGACTCCACACTTTACAGACTCGACTTTACATACTCGCCACCTTACAGACTCGCACTCTTACAGACTCGCACCGTTTACTGACTCCACACTTTACAGACTCACACTTTACAGACCACACTTTACCAGAATCCCACTTACAGACTCGCACTTACGACTCCGCACCTATTACAGGACTCACATTTACCAGGACTCCGCCTTTACAGATCGCACTTTACAGAGACTCGCACTTTACAGACTCGCACTTTACAGACTCGCATCTTTTACAGACTCGCACTTTACAGACTCGCACTTACAGGGACTCCACACTTACAGGACTCACACTTTACAGACTCGCATTTACAAGACTCCAAACTTTACATACCTCGCACTTTACAGACTCGCACTTTACAGACTCGCCACTTTCACGACTCCAGCACTTTAACAGACTCACACTTACAGACTCGCACTAACTCAGACTCGACTTACAGACTCCAACACTTTAAGACTCCGCGCTTACCAACTCGCACTTTACAGACTCCGCACTTTACAGACTCACACTTTTAACTCCGCACTTTCCAGCACATCACACTTTACAGGAACTCGCACTTTACAGACCGCACTTTCACAGACTCGCACTTAAAGACTCGCACTTTACACACTCGCACTTTACAGACATCCACACTACAGACTACACTTTACAGCCGACTCACTCAACTCCACACTTTACAGACTCGCACCTTTACAGACCTCGCATTTACAGATCACATTTACAGATCCGCACTTACAGACTCTAATTACAGCTCGCACTTTACAGACTACACTTAAGACTCGCACTTTACGACTCACACTTTACAGACTCGCACACTTTACAGACTGCCGCACTTACAGACTCGCACTTTACAACGTTCCGCACTTACAGACTCACCACTTACCAACTCCTCACTTACAGCTCCACTTTACAGACTCCGCACTATTACAGACTCCACTTATACAGGACTCACTTTACAGACTGCCATCTTTACAGACTCCGCACTTTTACAGACTCCACTTTACAGATCCGCACTTTACAGACTCGCCTCTTACAGACTCCGCACTTTACAACCGCACTTTACAGACTCCGCAACTTTACAGACGTCGCACCTTACAGACTCCGAACTTAACAGACTCAGCAGCTTTACAGACTCGCCGTTTACAGACCTGCCGCACTTTACAGACTCACCTTTACAGACTCCGACTTTACAGCACATCGCACTTATACAGACTCCGCACTTTACAGACTCGCACTTTACAACTCCGCACTTTACAGACTCCGCACTTTTTACAGACTCACACTTTACAGATCACACTTTTAAGACTCCGACATTTACAGACTCGCACTTTACAGACATCCGCACTTTTACAGACTCGCACTTTACAGACTCGCACTTTACAGACTGCACACTTTCAGACTCACACTTACAGACTCACACTTTACGACTCCGCACTTTACAGACCTCGCACTTTACAGACTCACAGCTTTACAGACTCCACACTTTACAGACTCACACTTTACAGACTTCACCTGTTACCAGACTCACACTTAGACAACTCGCCACTTTACGACTCACACTTTACAGACTCCAACACTTACAGACTCCGCACTTTACAGACTCGCACTTTACGACTCACACTTTACAGACTCGCACTTACAGACTACACTTACAAGACTGCACTTACAGACTCAACTTACAGACTCACACTTTATCAGCTCCGCACTTTACAGACTCCGCGACTTACAGTACTCCGCACTTTACGACTCCGCACTTTACAGACTCACACTTTACAGCTCACACTTTACGACTCCCACTTTTACAGACTGCGACTTATTACGACTCGCACTTACCAGACTCGCCACTTGTACAGACTCGCACTTTACAGACTGACCCTCTTACAGACTCAACTTTACAGAGCTCACACTTTACAGACTCCGCACTTTACAGACTCGCACTTTCTACAGACCTCAACATTTACTAGACTCACACTTTCACAGACTCGCACTTTACAGACTCGCACTCTACAGACTCGATTTACAGCACTCGCAACTTTACAGACCGCACCTTTACCAGACTCGCACTTTACCAGCTCGCATTACAGACTCCGCAACTCCTTACAGACTCAAACTTTACAGACTCCACTTTACAGACTCCACACTTTACAGACTCCCACACTTTACAGACTCCACACTTTACAGACTCGCACTTTACAGACTCCGCAACTTTCACAAGCTCCACTTACAGACTCACCTTTACAACCGCATTATACAGACTCCACACCTTCTTACAGACTCGCACTTTACAGACTCACATCTTTACAGACTCACACTTACCGATCCACACTTTACGCTCGCACTTTACAGCATCCAACTTTACAGATTCACACTTTACAGACTCCACTCTTCTACAGACTCCGCAACTTACAGACTCACCAACCTTACAGACTTCCACAACTTTACGACTCCACCACTTTACAGACTCACACTATTACAATCCCACTTTACACGACCTCCACACTTACAGACCTCGCACTTACAGGACTCACACTTTACAGGATCACACTCTTACCAGGATCCACCACTTTAGCAGATCACACTTACAGACTCCACACTTTATCAGAGCTTCCGCACTTACAGTCCACACTTTACACACTCCCCACACTTTACAGACTCAACTTTACAGACTCGCACCTACAAGACTCGCACTTTGACAGACTCCACACTTTACAGACTCCACCTTTAACAGATCCTCACATTACAGATCGGCACTTTACAGACTCCACACTATTACCAACTCAACAAACTTTACAGACTCGCACTTTAAGATCACACTTTACAGATCCACACTTTACAGACCTCACACTTTACAGAATGCACTTACAAGACTCGCACTTTACAGACTCCACACTTTACAGCACTCCACACTTTAACGACTCCAACTTTACAGACTCCACATTTACAGACCTCCACACTTTACAGACTCGCACTTTTACAGACTCACCTCACAGACTCACACTTACAGCACCTCGCAACTTTACAGCACTCACCAACTATACAGACCACACTTTCACAGACTTCACACTTTACAGACTCGCACTTTACAGACTCTCACTTTAACAGACTCGCACTTACAATCCACACTTTACAGACTCAAACCTTTACAGACTCGCACTGTTACAGACCTTCCACACTTTACAGACTCACACTTACAGACTCGCACTTACATACTCACACTTACATACTCACATTTACAGATCACACTTTACAGACTCGCACTTTAACGACTCGCACTTTACAACCCACACTTTACAGCCACAACTTTACAGACTCCCACCTTACAGACTCCACACTTCAACTCACACGTGTAACAGACTCACACTTTAACAGACTCACCACGTTAGACTCACACTTTACATACTCACGACTTACCAGACTCAGCAGCTTTAACAGACTCGCCTTTACAAGACTCAACTTACAGATCCCCGCCACTTTACAGACTCGCACTTTTCGACTCCACTTTTACAGGACTCGCACTTTACAGGACTCAAACTTTACAGACTCCACCTTTACGACTCCGCACTTTACAGACTCACACTTACAGACTTCCACACTTTACAGACTCCACCTTACAGGACTCACACTTTACAGTGCTCACACTTTACAGACTCACACTTTACAGACTCACACTTTACAGACTCACACTTTTACAGACTCCCACTTTACAGTACTCGCACCAGACTTCACACTTTACAGACTCCGCACTTTACTAGCTCGCACTTTACAGACTCGACTTTACAGACCGCACTTTACAGACTCAACACTTTACAGACCGCACTTTACAGACTCGCACTTTACAGACTCGCACTTTTACAGACTCCGCACTTTACAGACTCCGCACTTTAAACAGACTCCCTCACTTTAAGACTCCGCACTTTAACAAGACTCACACTTTACAGACTCCACACTTTACAGACTCGACACTTTACGGATCGCACTTTACAAGGACTCACACTTTACAGACTCGCACTTACCAACTCACACTTATACAGACTCGCACTTTAAGACTCACACTTACAGACTCGCACTTTACAGATACACTTTACAGACTCGCCACTTTACAGACTCGCACTTACAGACTCACACGTTACCAGACTCACACTTAAAACTCCACACTTACAGACTCGCACTTTACAGACTCCACACTTACAGACTCACACTTACAGACTCCACACTTGACAATCCGCACTTTACAGACTCACACTTACAGACTCCACCAACCTTTACAGACTCGCACTTTACAGACATCACATTTACAACTCCCACCTTTACAACTCCACACTTTACAGACTCACACTTTACAGACTCCAACACTTACAGACTCCGCCATTTACAGACTCACCACTTTACGAACTCCACACCTTCTACAGACTCACACTTTACAGAACTCGCACTTTACAGACTCGCCACTTTACAGACCCACACTTACAGGACTCCCACTTTACAGAACTCCTCCACTTTACAAGACCGCACTTTACAGATCTCCACACTTACAACTGCACACTTACAGACTCCACACTTTACAGACTCACACTATTACAGACTCCCACACTTTCAGACCTTCACTACTTTACAGACATCACATTTTACAAGACTACACACATGACTCCACACTTAGACAGACTCCTCACTTTACAGCTCACACTTTTACACGACTCCACACTTTACAGACTCGCACTTTTACAGACTCGCAAACTTTACGACTCCACTCACCTTTAAGACTCGCCACTTTACAGACTCACACTTTACCAGACTCCACACTTTACAGACTCGCACTTTACAGACTCCACTTTACAGACCTGCACTTTTACAGACTCCCAACTTTACAGACTTCACACCTTTATCTGACTCCCACACTTTCAGACTCCGCACCTTCTACAGACTCAACACTTTACAGATCCACACTTTACAGACTCACACTTTACAGATCCACACTTTAGCAGACTCAAACTTTACGACGCCACACTTTACAGACGTCCACATTTACAGACTCCGCACTTTACAGACTCCGCACTTTAACAGACTCCGCACTTTACAGACTTCCGCACTTTACAGACTCCACACTTTAACAGTACCACACTTACACCAGACTTGACTTACAGTCACAACTTTAAGACTCCAATTTACAGACTCCCACACTTTACGACTCCACACCTTTACAGCTCACACTTACGACTCGCATTTACAGACTCCACATTTACAGACCGCACTTTACAGCATCCCAACTTTACAAGGACTCCACACTTACACGACTCCCACACTTTACAGACTCCAACACTTTACGAACCCACCTTTAACAGACTTGCCACTTTACAGATCACCACTTACAGACTCCCACACTTGTACAGACTCCACCACTTTACAGACTCCACACTTTACAGAACTCCTACACTATTACAGACTCCAGCTTTACCAGACTCCCACACTACAGGAACTGCACTTTACAGATCACACTTACGAGATCTCCCACACATTTAAGACTCCACACTTTAAGACTCCACACTTTACAAGCTCCCACTTTACCAGACTCCACACTTTACAGAATCGACTTACAGACTCCAACACTTACAGTACTCACACTTTACAGGACTCACACTGACAGGACTACACATTTACAGACTCCGCACGTTACACCCACACTTTACAGACTTCACACTTACAGACTCCACACTTTACAGACCTCACACTTTAAGACCGCACTTTACAGACTCCACACTTTAACAACTCCACACTTACAGACCCACACTTTACGACTCCACACTTTACAGACTCCACACGTTTACAGATCTCGACTTTACAGACTCGGCACTTACAGACCACTGTTACCAGGACTCACACTTACAGACTCACACTTTACAGACTCACACTTTACAGACTCCGCACTTACAGACTCACACTTTACAGACTCGCACTTTACAGATCCCATTACAAGACTGCACCACTTTCCAGACTCCACACTTTTACAGACTCACACTTTTACCAGACTCGACTTACAGACTCACACTTACAGACTCGCACTTAAGACTCACACATTACAGGACTCGCACTTACCAGACTCGACTTTACAGATCCACAACTTACGATCACACTTACAGACTGCACACACCAGACCCACACTTTACGACTCACACTTTACAGATCACATTACAGACTCACACTCTTACCGACTCCGCACTTTACCAGACTCCCACTTATACAGGACTCGCACTTTACAGACTCGCACTTTGACGAGACGGTCCACACTTTAAGAACTCACACTTACAGACTCCACACCTTTACGACTCCACACTTTACAGACTCCACACTTTACAGACTCGCACTTTACAGACTCGCACTTTACAGACTCCACCTTTCGATCCACACTTTAAACTCACACTTTACAGACCACCACTTTACAGGCACTCCACACTTTACAGACTCCGACACTTTACAGACTCACCACTTTTACAGACTCGCACTTTACAGACTCGCACTTACAAGACTCCAACACAGTTTACAGACTCCACACTTTACAGACTCGCACACTTTACAGCTCCACACTTTACAGACTCACACTTTACAGAACTCACACTTTAAAGACTCACACTTTACCACTCCGCACTTTACGACTCCACTTACAGACTCGCACTTTACAGACTCACACATTACAGACTCCACACTTTACAGACTCCACACTTTAAACTCGCACTTTAAGACTCCCACACATACAGGACTCACACTTTACAGACTCCACACTTTACAGGAGCTGCACAGTTAAACAGACTACACTTTACGATCTGCCACACTTTAAGACTCCATTTCCGACATCACCACTTTACGACTCACACATTACAGACTGCACACTTTACGATCCACACGTTTACAGACCACACTTTACAGACTCACACGGCAGACTCCACCCACTGTTACAGACTCGCACTTATACAGACTACGCACTTTACAGACTCCGCACGTTACAGACTCACACGTACAACTCACACTTTACAGACTCGCCACTTACAGACTTCCACTTTACAGACTGCACTTTACAGACTCGCACTTAACAGCACTCCACACTTTACAGAGCTCCGCACTTTACAGACTCACCACTTTACGACTCCAGCTTTACAGACTCGCACTTACACTCCACACTTTACCATTGACTTCACACTTTACAGACTCCACACATTTTACAGACTCGCCTTTACGACTCGCACTTTACGACCTCACACTTTACGACTCCGACAACTCTTACAGATCACACTTACAGACTCCGTCCACTTTACGACTCCACACTTACAGACTCACACTTACAGATCGCACTTTACAGACTCCACACTTTACAGACTCCACACTTTACAGACTCCACACTTTACAGACCCGCACTTTACAGACTCGCAATAACGAACGCCACTTTACAGACCTCACAGTTACTGAGAAACCTCGACTTTTACAGACTCACTGCTTACACAGACTTCGCACTTCAGACTCCACACTTTACAGACTCCACACTTTGACAGACTCCACACATATACAGCTCCACTTACGACTCCGCACTCTAGAACTCCGCACTTTACAGAACTCCCGCACTTTACAACTCGCCGCACTTTACAGACTCCGCCACTTTACAGACTCCGCAACCTTTACACCAGACCGCACTTCAGACTCGCAACTTTACAGACTTACACTTTACAGACTCCCACTTTTACAAGACTCGCACTTTACAGATCCCTGCACTTTACAGCTCACATTTACAGAACCTCCACCTACTTTACTGACTCGCCACTTTACATACTCGCACTTTACGACTTCCGCCAGCTTTACAGACTCGCACTTTACATATCCAGCACATCCACAGACTCACACTTAAGAACTCCACACTTTACAGACTCCGCACTTTACAGACTCGCACCGTTACCCAGACTCGCACTTTACAGACTCACACTTTACAGACTCCGCCACTTACCAGACCCGACACTACAGACTCGCTACTTACAAGACTCGACACTTTCACAGGACTCTGCCACCTTTACAGACTCGCCTTTACAGACTCGCACTTTACCAGACTCCACACTTTCACAGGACCTCACACTTTACAGACTCGCATTTACAGACTCCGCCACTTTACAGACTCCACATCTAGCAATACTCGCACTTACAGACTCCACACTTTTACAGGACTGCACACTTTACGACTCGCACTTTAAGACTCGCCACTTTACAGACTCCACACTTTACAGACTCACACTATATACAGACTCGCACTTTACAGACTCCACACTTTACATGACTCACACTTTACATACTCGCATTTACAGACTCGCACCTTTACAGACTTCGCACTTACAGCTCCACACTTACAGACTCCCTTTACAGACTCGCCACTTCTACAGACTCACCACTTACAGACTCCACACTTTCACAGACTCCCGCCCACTTACTAGACTCCGCACTTAACACAGACTCCGCACTTTACCAGACTACACACTTTACAAATCCGGCACTACAGACTCGTACACTTTACATGCACTCTCACTTCCAGTACTCGCACTTAAAGACTCCATTACCGAACTCAGCTATCTTTACCGATCACCACTTTTACAGACCACACCTCACAGACTCCACACTACAGACTCCGCATACAGACTACGCATTACAGCCCACACTTTACAGATCGCACTTTAGCAGACTTTCCGCACTTATACAGACTCACCTTACAGATCCACTTTAACCAGACTCCCTTACAGACTCGCACTTCTACAGACTCCACACATTACCGATCGCACACTTACAGGACTCCGACTTTACAAGACTCACAACCCCTTTACAACTCGCACCTTAAGATCACACTTGACAGATCCACTTACAGAAACTCACAACTTTACCGACTCTGCCCTTACAGACCACACGTTTACAGAGCCCACACTACGAACCTCCGCACTTTACAGACTCGCACTTACAATCCGCACTACAGACTCTAAACTTTACGACTCCAACTTTACAGATCACAACTTTTACAGATCCTCTGCAACATTTACGTACTCCGCACTTACAGACTCACACTCTACAGCATCCGCACTTAACAGGACTGACTTACAACTCGCCGACTTACAGACCGCCACTTACGACTCCGCACTTCTACAGACTCACCACTTTATACAGAACTCCACACAGTTACAGACTCGCACTTTACAGACTCCGCAACTTTCACAGACTCCAACACTTTTACAGACTGCCACACTTTACAGACTCCGCAACTTTAACAGACTCCCCAACTTTACAGAACTTCCGCACTTTCACAGCTCCACTTTCTACAGACTCACTTATACAAGAACTGACACTAAACAGACTCACACTTTACAGAACTCACACACTTTACAGACATCCGCAACTTAAGATCTCGCACTTTTACAGACTCACCACTTTACGACTCGCCTTTACAGACCGCACTTTACGACTCAACAACTTTACAGACTCACACTTTACAGACTCACACTTTACAGACTCACACCTTACGACCTCACACTTTACAGACTCCACCTTTACAGACTCGCACTTTACAGACTCGCACTTTACAGACTCGCACTTTACAGACTCGCACTCTTACAGACTCGCACTTTACAGGACTCGCACTTACGACTCGCACTTTACAGATCTCCAAGCCACTATTACAGACCGCACTACTTACAGAACTCACACTTTACAGACATCAGGCACTTTACGACCTCACACGCTTTACAGACTCCGCACCTTTACAAGACTTCACACTTTTACAAACTCCCACTTTACAGACTCGCACTTTACAGATCGCACTTTACAGACTCACACTTTACAGACTCACACTTACAGACTCCACCACTTTACAGACTCGCATTTTACAGATGCCCACACTTTACAGACTCACAACTTTACAGGACTCCACACTTTCACAGACTCCGCACTTTACAGGCTCCACACTTTACAGACTCCACACTATGCTTGCACTATTACAGACTCCACTTTACGCACTCCACCGATTTACAGACTCGCACTTTACGACCTCACACTTACAGACTCTCACACTTTTACAGACGTCGCACTTTACTGACTCAACTTTACAGACTCCACCTTTTACAGACTCACACTATTACAGACTCCCACACTTACAGACTCCGACGACTTACAGACTCACCAACTTTCTACAGACTCCACCACTTTAAGGACCTCAACACTTAAAGACTCACCACTTTTATCAAGACCCACACTTTACAGACTCACACTTTACAGACTCGCAACTTTAAGACTCGCACTTTACAGGACTACACCTTACAGACTCCACACTTTACAGACTCCACTTACGACCTCCACCCTTTACCAGACTCACACTTTACAGACTCCACACTTTACGACTCCTCACTTTACGACTCACACTTTACGAACTCCACACTTTTACAGACTCCACACTTTACAGACTCCACATTTTACAGGGACCACACTTTACAGACTCCACACTTTACAGACTCATCACTTTACCGACTCCACACTTTCACGACTCCGCACTGTTACAGACTCGCACTACAGACTCACACTTTACAGACTCGCACTTTACGACTCACACTTACAGACTCCACATCTTTACAGACTCGCACCTTTACAGATCACATTTCAGACTCACTTTTACAGGACTCCACATTTACAGACTCGCACTTTACGACTCCGCACTTTTACAGACTCGCACTTTTACAGGACTTCCGCACTTACAGACTCCGCACTTTACAGACTCCGCACTTTACAGACTCCACATTAACAGACCACACTTACAGAACTTCACGACTTTACAGACTCCACACTTATAACAGACTCACACTTACGACTCCACACTTTACAGACTCCACACTTACAGACTCGCACTTTAGCAGACTCACACTTTACAGACTTGCCACTTCTACAGACTCACACTTATACAGACCCCACTTTACGACTCCACACCACACAGACTCCACACTTACAGACTCCACACTTTACAGACTCGCACTTTACAGACTCCACACTTTACAGACTCCCTTACAGACTCACACTTATACAGACTCCACACTTACAGACTCCACCGCTTTACGACTCACATTTACAGATCCACACTTTACAGACTTGACACTTACAGACCACACTTTACAGTACTCCCACTTTACAACAGACTCACATTTACAGACTCCACACTTTACAGACTCACAGCGTGTGGACTCGCAGCTTACAGACTCCACACTTACAGACTTGCACTTTACCAGACTCACACTTACAGACCTCCACACTTACAGACCACACTACAGAGACTTCCACACTTTACAGACTCCACACTACAGACTCGACACTTTACAGACTCACACATTTCACAGACTCACACTTTACAGAACTCCAACTTTACACGACTCCGCCACTTTACAGACTCACACTACTGACTTGCACTTTACAGACTCACACTTTACAGACTCCACACTTTACAGACTCCACACTTTACAGACTCCACACGTTACAGACTCCACACTTACAGACCGCATTTACAGACTCCACACTATACAGACTCACACTTACAAGACTCCACACTTTACCAGACTCCACCGAGCTTTACAGACTCCACACTTTACAGACTCGCACTTTAAGACTCACACTTACAGATCCGCACTTTACAGGACTCCACACTTTACAGACCCACACTTTACAGACTCCACACTTTACAGACTCCACACTTTACGGATCAACTTTACAGACTCCACTTACAGACTCACACTTTCAACTCCACACTTACAGACTCACCTTTACAGACTCACACTTTACAGATCCCACTTTAACCAGAACTTCAACTATTACAGACTCGCACTTTTACAGACTCAGCACTTAACAGACTCGCACTTACAGACTCGCATACAGAACTCACACTTACAGGACTCCACACTTACCAGCTACACTTACAGACTCACACTTTACAGTGCCTCCTGCACTTTTACAGACCTCACCACTTACAGACTCGCCACATTACGACTGCACTTTATACAGACCTGCCACACTTACACTCCACAACTTTACAGCTCACACTTTACAGACTCGCACTACAGACTCACACTTTACCAGACTCCACACTTTACAGACTCCACACTTACAGACTCCACACTTTACAGCTCGCACTTTACAGACTCGCACTTACAGACTTCCACACTTTACAGACTGCACACTTTACAGACTCCACACTTACGCCTCACACTTTACAGACTCACAATTTACCAGACGACTTTACAGATCCACACTTTACAGACTCGCCACACTGTTACGACTCCCACTTTACAGACTCCGCACTTTAAGACTCGCACTTTACAGACTCGCACTTTTACAGAGACTCGCACTTTACAGACTTGCACTTTACAGATCCACACTTTACAGATCCGCACTTACAGAACTCCACACTTTACAGACCACACTTTACGACTCACATTTACAGAACGGAAACACTTTACAGACTCACCTTTTACAGACCTGCCACTTTACAGAACTCCAACTCTACCACGCACTCACACTTTACCAGACTCACACTTACAGACTCCACACTTTACGACTCGCACTTTACAGACTGGCACAACTTTACAGACTCACACTTTACAGACTCGCACTTTACAGACTCACACTACAGACCCGCACTTTACAGACTCGCACTTTACAGACTCCGCACTTACGGACTCACACTTTACAGACTCACACTTTACAGACTCACACTTTACAGACTTCCATTTACAGACTCCTCACTCTTTACAGACTCCGCACTTTAACAGACTCACACTTCAACAGATCCGCACTGACAGATCAACTTCTACAGAGGACTCACACTTTAAGACCGCACCTTTACAGACTCGCACTTTACAGACTGGCCGCACTTTACAGACTCCGACTTTTACGGACTCACACTTACAGGTACCGCACTTTTACTAGACTCCACACTTTACAGACTCACACTTACAGGACTCACAACTTACAGACTCCCCACACTATTACAGAATCCGCACTTTACAGACTCGCACTTTACAGAATCCGCACTTACAGGACTCGCACCTTTACAGACTCCACACTTCTACAGACCGCACTTTTACAGACTCCCGCACTTTACGACTCCGCACTTTACAGTACTCGCACTACAGACTCCACACTGTTACAACTCGGCACTTTTACAGACTCACACCTTTACAACTCCGCACTTTACAGACTCACACTTTACAGATCCGCACTTTACAGACTTCCGCACTTTACAAGCACTCACACTTTACAAGACTCACTTTACAGACTCACACTTTACAGATCCGCACTTACAGACTCCGCACTGTTACAGACTTGCGACGTTTACAGGACTCCGCCACTTCTACATGAGCTCCGCACTTACAGGACTCACACTTTACAGCCACACTTTACATACGTCACATTTACAGACTTCCGCACTTACAGGACTCACACTTACGACTCACACTTTACAGACTCGCACTTTTACAGACTCGCACTTACGACTCACACCTTTACTTACCAGAACCTTAGTGCATTACAATCGACCTTCCGCCGACCTTTCAATCATCGCGAGTGTATTCGCATTGATTCATAAGACTCCGCACTATTACAGACTCACACTTACAGATCCGCACTTTACAGATCTCGGCCACTTTACAGACTCCGCACTTACAGACTCGCCAACTTTACGATTCACACTTTACAGCAGACTCACACTTTTACGGGGACTCACAGCCTTTACAGACTCCGCACTTTACAGACTCCGCACTCTACAGAGCTCAACTTACAGACTACACACTTTACAGACTACACTTACACGACTCGCCCCTTTTACGACTCCACACTTTACAGACTCGCACCTTTACAGGACTCCGCACTTACAGACTCCGCACTTACAATCCGCACTTTACAGACTTCAACACTTCTAGACTCCGACGAGTCTATACAAGATCCACACTTGTTTAACCCAGACTCCCGCATAGTTGACTGTGTGCACTAATTTACTCAGGGATTTTTACAGATCTGATTTATTGAGCATTGATCATTTTATGAGAGAAACTTGCAAACATTTCTGTCCTATTCATATCAGTAATATATCTACAGCCGAACTTTCACTGTGATTTTGCCGATTCACTTTCAGCACGTGGCCTAAAAAAAAAAATTCCTGCCACGTCAGGAACAGTGAAGGAAGGAGGGGCCTACAGTGAAGGAAGGAGGGGCCTACAGTGAAGGAGGGAGGGGCCCGACAGTGAGGAAGGAGGGGCCCTACAGTGAAAGAAGGAGGGCCCTATAGTGAAGGAAGGAGGGGTCTACGTGAAGGAAGGAGGGGCCTACAGTGAAGGAGGGAGGGGCCCTACAGTGAAGGAAGGAGGGCTACAGTGAAGGAAGAGGGGCCCTACAGTAAAAGACTCACAAAGAAGTCCAGCGCGACAGGAACAGGTGCCGCTCACATACTTTCACATGAGGTCAGACACTTTTTACTTTTTATCTTCCTTTTGCAACTTAGGATTTACTTTCCTCATCACGATGTTAAGGCGAGACGCTGTAAATGAACAGGAAAAACTAAAGTTCTGCTGTAGAGACTGACACGAACACCAGGGAAAATGTATCACAACTATTCTGTCATTTTTATCCCTAAAAGATCTGCTCAGAGGGATTTAGTTTTGAATGAAACCTCCAGCTTAACGTGGTGAGGGTTTGACCTGAATGATCCTGGAGCTCTGTTGTCGGGGCTTTGTGCCCCTGGTAGGGTCTCCCATGGCAAACAGGTCCTAGGTGACGGTCAGACAAAGAGCGGCTCAGAAGCCCCTGATGAGAGACCAACAGGCCCGGTTAGAACCATGAGGCCGTCCTTCTGTGGACCCACCACCTGCAGGGGGAGCTATAGGGGCTGGTGCAGCTCCAACAGCTGCCCCCACGACCCGGCAACGGACCCTGGGTGCCCCTCCTTCGGCCCTGGGTGCCCCTCCTTTCCCCTGGGTGCCCCTCCTCTGCCCTGGGTGCCCCTCCTTCGGCCTGGGTGCCCCTCCTTCGCCCTGGGTGCCCCTCCTCTGCCCTGGGTGCCCTCCTTTCCCTGGGTGCCCTCTCTGCCCTGGGTGCCCTCCTTCGCCCCTGGGTGCCCCTCCTCTTCCTGGGTGCCCCTCCCCCTGGGTGCCCTCCTGCCCTGGGTGCTGTTCAAAAGAGCCGGATCGTTCAAAAGAGCCAGATCGTTGGCGACCGACACATCACTAGTGGCGCCCGTCCTTTCGACGCCCCTATGAAAGGCATATATTGCGTATGCCCTTTTTGTGCCACTGCTGCAGGTAACAGGTGACTTACTTGAGCCCAGCTGTACCGCGCTGTTCTCACTGGCTTTGACGCACGTTTATCCTCATCCGCTCACATTTGCTACGCTTATACGCGCGGACGGCTTTGCTTACATTTAGAAGCACATCTACATAGGGTTAACATGGAAGGTGGTGGTGTGTCAGCGTTTGGTCTGTACGCACCTTCAGAGTCCTTCATCAGAGATGAATACAGGACTAGGCACACCTGCTTTTGTAGTGTGCTTGATTAGACACAGGGTCACATGATACATGTCAACGTTAATGGGAATTATTTTACATGCGCTCATCATTTCTATATACATAATATATACAATATTTACACATCTGACTCCCATAAAACAAGATAAATAATCATAACCATAAAAGCGTCAGGATACCCGTCATATAGTATGGAAATGTCCTGATTTGTTTTGTAGGTGTTTCCTAGACTGGTCTTAATGTGGTGTAGTGGTGAATGTGGAGACCACAATTGGCAAAATTGACTGCTGTAACCCGCCCCGACTGCTGTAACCCCGCCCCCGACTGCTGTAACCCTGCCCCCGACTGCTGTAACCCCGTTCCCGACTGCTGTCGCCCCGCCCCTTACTGCTGTGAACCCGCCCCTGCTTGCTTCTGTTTGTAATGATGTTCTCCTGCTCCTCAGCTCCAGGATGTTCCAGCTGCCCTCGGGCCCCGCCCCGTTACCTGCCCTCCGCCCTCGCCGCGCGCCCCGCCTCGTGTCCAAAGATGGCCGCTGTAACATCGAGCTGGTGCACGGCGAGCGGCTGGCGTTCTTCCTGGTGGACGTGTGGACGGCGGTGGTGGAGATCCGCTGGCGCTTCGTGCTGCTGCTCGTCGTGTTGGCGTTCACGGGGAGCTGGTTCTTCTTCAGCCTGCTGTGGTACTGGATAGCTCGCTCTAACGGAGACCTGGAGTCGCAGAACCCTACAGAAGGACACGCCCGCTGCATCGAGAACGTGCACGGCCTGACCACGGCGTTCCTCTACTCTCTGGAGACGCAGACCACCATCGGCTACGGCGGCCGCACCCTGACGGGGCACTGCGGCGGCTCCGTGGCGCTGCTCGTGCTGCAGTCACTGGTGGGCTTGTTCATTAACTGCTTCATGTGCGGCGTGGTCCTGGCGAAGCTGTCGTTGCCTAGGAAACGTGCCAGGACGGTGGCGTTCAGCGACAGGGCGGTGATCTGCCTGAAGAAGGGCCGGCTGTGCCTCCTGCTCCGCGTGGCTAACCTGAGGAAGACGCTGCTGATCGGGAGCCACATCTACGGGAAGCTGGTGCGCGGCTGCTCCACGGCCGACGGCGAGGCGCTCATCCTGGACCAGGTGGACGTGAACTTCACGGTGGACGCCGGGAAGGACAACCTGTTCTTCGTGTGTCCGCTCACGCTGTACCACGTGATCGACCGCGCCAGTCCTTTCTACGAGCTGTCGGCCGACACGCTGCCGCTGCAGGACTTCGAACTCGTGGTGTTTCTGGATGGGACGGCCGAGTCCACCAGCTCCACCTGCCAGGTGCGACGCTCAGGAGGAGGAGCTTAATCGGTTACACTCAAACAGCCATTCCCAAAGTCCGGAACATCGCGGCACCCTTGTCGATCCGAAATTCTCTCGGGGCCCCCAATAGAAAATAATTGATCCTATTCATTGGAATTTTCTTATTGTTTTACAGCTAAAATTACATAAAAAGCAACATCTAGCAATGAGTGGAGTTTAAACTGGTTTCAAGTAATACATTTTAGCGAATAAATGTGTTTTTCCTTTTAAAGTGATAGTCTGGATTTCTAAATGTATTACAAATTTTAAGAAATGTACAAAATTGACCTTCTGGCCTTAAGTGTTGATATAAAGTAAGTAAAAATATTTATTATTATATTTTTGTTAAGTCCCTCCTTCTCTGATCTCAGTAACTACTCAAGAGTCCCCTCGCCGATGGCGTTAACCAATAAAATGCGAGTAAGACGATGATTGACACTTCATGCGCGCTGTAGGATCGTGCGCGATAACTGAGCATGCGCAGCCGCAGAGAGTGTTTCTGTTTCTGCTACCTGTATCCTCCGCCATTACCCCCGAGCGCCGCACAACAACCTGCACACGGACAGAAGCTACGACTGCTTGCCTGCTACTTCTCAAAAGAAATTTAAATGGTTCAAAAGCCCATCTAGCAGAAAGACTAATGCAAGATAGATGTGGAGTTTATATCGGAGAGTCGTTCAACAGATGGACGGAGCTTCGTGAGCTCAACGAAAGAACAGATGAAGAGTTGGCAACGTTTCTTATGGACAGGTAAATGCATGACACTTTGAAGTATTCATGGCGACAATTTGTTGAATTTAGTGCGTCCGTCATGATTAGGCTTTTTGCAAATTCTAAGCGCTAATACGCTAGCTAACTATGACTGTTTGCATCGCGTTATAAAGCTATAAGGTTAGCCTACTGTAAACAATGACACTGGTCACCACGGATGTTACTTTACACACACGTGTCTTCACTATGTATATTTCTGTGCATACTGGCCTTACATCAAATGTAGCATTGAGATTTGGAGACGTGCAGACATGCAGTAGGTCTAATGCCAAACTCTAAATGTAGTGCTAGCATCTGATGTTTATTGTATGATAAATGATTGAAGGCCAGCGGGCTACATATGTGTTTTGAAGGAAATGCGATTAAAAATATAGCTTACTCTGTAAGAATTTTTAATTAGAAATGAACAATGTTGTTACATTTGTGTAAATATGTATAACTATGTTTCCAGTTACCAAACCGGATCAGGGGCTACAACATCTACTCCTATATATAAAAAAAACAACTATTTCCTGCTGTGTCAACACTATCGAGCATCCATGGTGACTTATCTGAGAGGTAAGAATGTTTTTTTGTAAATTAGATTAGCACTCAACACCACAGTAAAGGGCAGACAAAAAATTGTATTGAAATTCTAAGCCCCATACCCCCAACAATGTGTGAACTGTATTGGATTGAAGATAATAGTCTAATGAAATGGCGTGCACAGCCTTACTGATGCTAGCCATGGAAAAATAGACACTCAAACATCACAAAACCACAATCAATTGGTTTAGGAAATTATTCATAAACTGCTATTCTCTTGTATTTGTAGAGATACCAATTTTGAACAGGGACTGAACGTCTTGGAGCAAGAGGAAGCCCTTTCTTCAAGAACTGCAGAGTAAGTAAAACATGTTTATTATCTGTGTAGTTGTCACACTGGTCATTAACAATGAAATTAAAATAATGTTTTTTGTTTAGTTTACCATCAGTTGGTTTTCCTGAGGAGGAGTACAACCACACTGTGAGGATTTGAGCTTGTGTTTACAAAAACAAGTTTAAACCAAAACGTGTGTACATAATGCTAATTTATAATGTTTACACTCTGTGTTCACAGGACAGGGCCTCTCTGAGAAGGAAAACAGACCTGAATGACCTTCAGTACATCAGTGAGCAGGACACAGGGAGAGGTCCACATTACAGAAGTGTTTACTGATGCCCACTCACAGATTTCTGCTCTTTTCAGTAAGTGTCATCGTATTTATGTTATGAAACTTGTAATTGGACACATCTAAAGCAATTATAGTTTTAAGTTTTGAATTTATAAACCTGACACAGGAAATGGGATATACAAAGACAGAGGTGTGGCGCACACATGATATGTAGCATGGGTCTAAGAACTTGGGCAAAATTTACATGCAGTAAGTAAAATTGTGAGCTTTGTAAAAGATGCTTATTGTGCATTTATACTGTACATGTATTTGATTTTTGTTTCTTTTCTGGGTAGACTGGCCAGCAACACGGATGTTTCACAACTACAGTGGAACAAAGACGGGAGAAAGAGTGGAGAGTGAAAGGTTCAACGGCGCACAATACTTCAGGGAGGTAATTCTAAAAGAACGTTGGTTCAAAGAACTACCAAAGTATCTGAAGTTTAGGTATTGCATAAAAAAAAAAATTATAGAAGCTCCAAATTATGCAACATTTGTGTAGATCAACTGCATGGCTGGAGGCATTGCACAGTCATCTTATGTACGCCAGCAAAGACTCAGTTATGACCCGGCCATTATGGATATAAGAATGTAACTTGCAGCCCTTCACCATGTATACTGACCTGGATGCTGATGGGTGTATAATTATATACAGTATGTACACATTTTGTAAACTATGTATCTTCATTGCTTTTCTATTATTTACTTTTTAGCATTATTTTGTCTCTCTTTCAGATACCTTTTTAAAGTATTCAATAATAAGTCTACGTGCTGCAGGATTTATACAGTGAAGGTTGAGAAGGACTATTCATATATTCCAGAGCTCCAGACAATGATTGTTGCTGCACGGTTGAACAGCAGAAAAGGACTCCCACGCCCTGCAATACTGAGATCCTCAGACAACTGGGTTTGCTTTTAGCTGTCCCTGCCCCAACAACCCAGGAGTTACTCCAACACACCCAAGGAGATGGTGTGGACTCATTTATTATCACAATATGGAATACAGAAATTGCATACATCCATGACACATTCTTTATCCTTGGCTTTTTACAGGTCAACGATTGTCACAGAAATATCAAGAATTTGTCATTTTAATTGTAAATAAAGTTTTTTGTTGAAAAATAGTTGACCATTGTTTGTTTATATCTGTAAACAAATGTTTTCCTGACAAGTTATGAGATGCTATTTCTGTGCAAGAGCTTTTTTAGGCAATGTGTTAGTGTGCTTTGAAATTACAAGACTTATTATATTGCATTCTTTTATTCTCATAAAACAAAGCAAAGTGACTTCAATTGAAATGTAAATTACAATCGATGTGATATAAAAAGTGTAAACAGTAAATAATAATAAAGTAAACATTACAAAGGTATCCAATATAACTGACATTCTTACATTTACACTGATGATTTATTTTGTTATATACAGGTATACCTGCAGCTGGACACATGTGTTTCAGTTATTACATTCTCAGTGTTATGATGGGCCTTTTCTTTTGAAAGGACTTACAGTTATGTTTTGTATTTCTTGAGTTAATCTGAAATGCATGTAAGTACTTCCTTTGAATGGGGGTTAGGCATTTATAAGCTTTTTTTCTTTGGCCTGCTCCTTTGAGCTTTATTTTACTGCAATGATGTAACCATGCAACTTATGTTTATACAGTGCTCAAATAAACAAACTAAACTAAACACTAACATATACTGTATATCAAATATAATATAATATAAAACTGACTCAAACAGAAATGAAATGTTTGACTAAAGGCTCATTCATGCTTCACAAGACGTAAGACTTTGTTCTTGCATTCTGAGCTGCAAGAACAAAATAAGTAATTTTGCCTTGTTGCCATGGAAACGTTTTGTACCTGACAACAGTTCCAGGGCTTCAAGGCAGAAGTGACTTCATTGTGCTCTTGCAGCTCAGGGTGCAAAAACATAGATCTTACGTCTTCTGAAGAATGAGCCTTAAGTAAATACAGGACGATCCGCTATTGTTAATAACCGATACATATCACGATACGTCTGTAAATATTCAATATTTTTATTTGATTTGTTTGAGCTATTATTTACAGTGCATTATAATTTACAATATTTACATCATTACATTTACATTATCACAAAAGAAAAAACAATAAAACGCGCCCACTACATTTTATTGCCCTGATGTACCATTAATCTGTGTCAGTAAACACAGAAGTTACATTTTTAGCCTCTCCTTGTGAATAATAGCTCCAACCGGAAGAGGGCGCTAGCGCGCCCATAATCTTTTTTATTTCACAAGCACATCGGACGGCCCTAACGGGCTGTACTTCAATGACCACTGTCCACATGCTCATTACAGAGGGCACTAACGTGCTATGATTTCATATAATGTGAGATTATGTGTCCGTCCCATTAAAATAACATGGGGGGGGCCCGGGCGTCACCATGGCAACACCGTACAAAATACGGTACGGGTCCCATTGACTTTTTGACCGGGATGCCATCAACTATTTTTGTGCCGAATTTTATCCGTTTCCGAGAAACTCATTTTTTTCCCATAATGCATTTTTGTTTTGCACCTAGAGGGGGCGCTATCGCGCCCAATGCAACTTTTTCACATGTGTTGTGTCCGGGGGTGAAAGGTCAATAAAATGTATATTTCTGATTTTTAATCGGAGTTTGTGCGAATGGGAGCAATTTATTGTTTACGATAAATGGCAAACAAACCGTAAAAACTTAGCAAAAAAATGTGGATAACTTTTGATGCCCCACATCTCGAGATGAGCTGGAGCGATTTGGAGCTAATTTAGTGAAACGCCCTCGGAGAAGTTAGTTAAAATGCGACATCAGCAAAAACGCTGACTCAGCATTTTCCAGACTTCCTATCAAAATAGCGGACTTCCGGTTGTCAGGGGGCGTGGCCACAATAATATTTTTGTTTGTCGTCACATGACGAATGTCTGTACCGAATCCCGTCACTCTAGGACAAAGTTGACGTTGGCCCCTCCCCATAGGCGTAATATATTTTCACTTTTGTAGGTGGTGCTATCGCGCCATTTTTTATTTCCCCAATACGAAACACACATTTAAATTAATTTTTCACCGGACCTGAATTTTGGGCAAAGTTTGGTGAGTTTTCGAATATGTCTAGGGGGTCAAAATAAGCTCTCAGCGACCCGCACGCAGCCGTGGGGTATGACAGTGGCCATATACCCCCATTCATTTTGCTGCAATATTGGGGCCCACACCAGAGGTGTGTTTTACACGGTGAGTTTACATTTGACATGGGACAGCGCTCCGCGCACCTAAGTACAGTGCGCTTCATGCACTGCATTGCGATTACAATAGGCCCTTGCGACGGCAGGCCACTCGGGTCTAATAAATAATAACTCAAGGAGTAGGCCGAAGCAAGAAAGCTTATAGTGCCATTCTGGTCACCATTCTATTGATTTACTTATTGTTTAAGTAGTCATAGTGTTTTGTATATTATACATATATACACATACAGACATATGATACATATATATACATTACTAGCGCACATATTTATTATACATATATTATCATCACCATAATAACAATGACAATAATATCATTCTCAAAAGTATCATGTTTCTATTTCTATCATACCTGCTTCCACTGTAATAATGTTGTAAATATGGTTCATTAAAATGTGTACATAATAATAAGTAATAAATGCTTAATAACATGTTTTTGTACCTGCTCCCTGGCAGGTGCGCACGTCGTACACGCCGCAGGAGGTGATGTGGGGCCACACCTTCCTCCCGATCATCTCCAAGACCAAGACGGGCAAATACAGGGTGGACTTCTCCAACTTCTCACGCAGCGTCCCGGTGAACACGCCGCACTGCGCCGTCTGCTTCTGCGCAGACGTGGAGCAGACGGTCAGCAGCTGCAAACATCTGCACAAACCCCAGAAGCAGGGCATCGACAACCCGGGCTTCATGGAGAACAACCCGGGCTTCAGCGAGAACAACCCGGGCTTCATCGAGAACAACCCGAGCTTCAGCGAGAACAACCCGGGCTTCATCGAGAACACCCGAGCTTCATCGAGAACAACCCGGCTTCATGGAGAACACCCGGGCTTCATCGGCACAACCCGGGCTTCATCGAGAAAACCCGGGCTTCATCGAGAACAACCCGGGCTTCATCGAGAACAACCCGGGCTTCATCGAGAACAACCCGGGCTTCATCGAGAACAACCCGGGCTTCATCGAGACAACCCGGGCTTCATCGAGAACAACCCGAGCTTCATCGAGAACAACCCGGGCTTCATGGAGAACAACCCGGGCTTCATCGACACAACCCGGGCTTCATCGAGAACAACCCGGGCTTCATCGAGAACAACCCGGGCTTCATGGAGAACAACCCGGGCTTCATCGAGCACAACCCAGGCTCAACCGAGAACAACCTGAGCTTCAGCGAGAACAACCCGGGCGTAAACTCCAGACCTTCAGGGCAGACGACGGATTAGGAACTGGACTTCGCTTTTCCGGATTGACTTTCTGTGAAATACCCGCGCTGCTCTGGATCAGCCTCACGCCTTTTTGGAAAAAGTCAATGAGGATCTTGAACGAGATCTTGACTTCCTGACCCAGAGCGGAAAAGGCCGTGGGAACCCAGGGTGCTGCGGATGCTGCAGCGCCCCTGGTGGATAGTTTGCACACTGGAGAAAATAATTTGATTCCCACCTTTCTGCCTTCAGACACTACGGTGTTTAACGTTACTCTACTCGTGAGGCGCATTGAGTCGCCTTGTGTACGAAATGTGGGGTATAAATAAAGTTGCCTTGCCTTGTGAGGCTTAGCTGTGAATCTTGCCCAGATACCTCCTCGTTTTTTCTTTTCCTCGTGCTATCGCATATTGTCAGTTTATGACGACAACAGAAAGAGGACGAGTTCTGAATGTGCTTTTCCTGAATCTGAGACACTCAAATAGTCCGAGTCCAGTCGCATGACCCTTTTCCTGATGGCCTGTTGCATGCTGGGGGGGGGGGGGGGGGTTGAGCAGATTAACGCTGAGCCTGATCTAATGAAAAATGCCGCTGTGCCTTTATCTACAGCACTACAGGGTTTAATCCGTCAGATTAGCCTAATGTTTGTGAAAAGCAGCAGTGGAAAGTAAAGTAAGAAAGTAAAAAGTTTAGGTAAATTTGACTAAGGAACATTTCAGAGCAGGGTTCTGTACTTGATACTCCGCTTTATGGATTTATGGTTTAAATGATCCCACTTCTGTTTGACAAATAAAGTTGTTCTAATCAGAAACATCACATTAAAGGAACTGTATCTGATTCTTTGTTCTATGTCTGAAGCCTCGTGAGACATAACTGACCAGTGGCGCCCTCTAGTGGCCACTTAAATACTTCAAACACCACAGCCAATGATATTTCATTCTTTCTTTCTTCATTAACATGTGACAGTTTGAAGATTTATCCCTTCGTGTGAAAGATCTTTTTAGCACATTTGACGTCTTAACCACTTGCTTTACCCAAATCGAAAAGCTTCTTCAAAAAAGGCAACCAAACAGCGTGAGGAAAAAGATCAGATCAATGTTGTGTCATTTTCAAACGAGGCCTAGAGGCCGTGAGCTCCAGTCACTTTTAGATTTGGGTAAAGCCGAACTGGAGAAAACGTCGGTTAAGGGGTTAAAGTAACATTACTCTTACTCGAGTATTTCAGATACTCAGCTCTGCAAATGACAAATGTTACAAAAGCCACAAACATGAACCTTTATGAAGTCAGTTACATTTACTCAAGTACAGTTTTGAAGTAACTGTAGTTTTGGTTTCTAATTTAACAAGATTATATTTAATGAATTTAACGAGTAGGACAGAGTCAAACCACTCATTATATTGAAGAAATAAAAACTTTATTTTCGTGTGAGATTTGAACTGAAAATTACACTTTTTATGATGATAGACAAAACAAATACGTGTGAAAGGTCCAACCCGGGCTTCATAGCAGATAGACAGGTGATGATGTCATCGCTCCACTTCCGGGTCTAACTGAGCTTTAGTCCTTTTCTCTATAATGAGATTTATCTGATGTTGTAGAGCCACTACAAGCTCTTTACAAACATCTGAGCACAGAAATATCACTTTTACTCTGGAGTTTCTTTAGTGATGCTTTTCTGACATTAATTATACAATTACTTTTCCTTACACAATGAAGGCTTATTTTAAATATAAAAATATCTGCTTTTTTCCTGGAGAAATGGTGAGATATATTATTCTAATTAGAACTAAACAGTTTATTGCTGTGTTTGTCGATGGAACTTTCAACAGTTTGGACCCGGAAGAAGCTTATTATTGTGTGTGACGTCAAACTAACAAACATATAGAGCAGACAATAAAGTTCATACTGGCTGACAAAGCCTTTTGGATGAAGAGGCGAAACATTCGACACTTCTACAACAGAGTACATTGAAGAGAGACAACGCCTGCACGACTGAAAGCCTACACAGACATTTTTCGTGGTAAAGCGGAGGAAACCGACGCAGACACGGAGAGAACGACCACCGACCACCGACCACCGACCACCGCGCCGACGTCTGCTCTGAGGCCTGTGTTGTTGTCTCTGGACGTGTAGCTTTTCCTTTAACAAACGCTCCTCTGTTAAACAAGACCAGTGCGCTCAGACGCTTCACACTCAGATGATGTCCCTCTTCGCGCTTGGTCGATGTTGCTCTTCGCGCTCAGACGATGTTGCGCTCAGACGATGTTGCTCTTCACGCTCAGACGATGTTGCTCTTCGCGCTCAGACGATGTTGCGCTCAGACGATGTTGCTCTCCAGCATGGGCTCTTGCCGGACGATGCGTCTGAAGTCCAGCGCGCTCAGGTCGATGGTCTGGTATCCGCCCTGCAGCAGGAGCTCGGCCACGCCCCGGCCCACGGCGGGCGCGTGCTGCAGGCCGTGCCCACTGAAGCCCGCCGCCACGTACATGTTGGTGACCAGCGGGTGAATTCCCACAATGCCGTTCTGGTCAAAGGTGTTGTAGTCGTAGAAACCCGCCACGCGCTGGTCACCTGATGAGGACAGGACAGAGTTAGAATGAGATTTCTACAAACAGTCAATTTTACAAAACAGTTAAGGTGAGACACGGCAGGTGAAAGTATTGATTTTTCATGCAGTGGTCGAAGTGGAGATTTTTATCTATTTTCCTCCCTTTACATCAGGGGTCACCAACGTGGTGCCTGCGGGCACCCAGGTGCCCTTTGGGACATGCCCAGTAGCCCTTGAGACTTTTTCTAAGGTGTAAAACACCTAATTTTCTTGAATCTGATTCTTAAAAATACAGTTATTTCTGTTCTTGTGACTCAGTACGAGTTTAAAATAAAGCTATTTTGATATAATATGGGGTCAATAACCTATAAGGAAATGGTGTACGTTCAAGTCTTTAGGATTTGTTTTTAACTGGTAGCCGTCGAACAACTTGATGCTCTTGAAGTAGCCCTCGGCTGAAAAAAGGTTGGTGACCCCTGCTTTACATCTTAGTTTTCATGTCAGAGAATAAAAGCATGATGCTTATTTTATGATGATTTGTCGCCTGCGACGCGGAGGTAACAGGAAGTAGCAGCTGCGGTGTCGAAAGACCGTCTTTCCCGCGGGTATTCATTCACAAATATTGACAGATTTTACATCCACGTGTCCTGTGAAGGGTCCCCGTGATGACGCTATCGCCCAAATATGGTATTTTTCCTCCTACAAGACGCCTGGTGCTGAAGAGCCAAAGAAGGTTCCACTCGCTACAAAACTTCAGGGCTTGTTTTCTCTGAATGAGAGAAGCCCCACTCGGGCAGCGGGTGAGCCCTTATAGTCGCTCACACAGACTCCAAACTTTACAGTCTCGGACTTAACAAGATTTAAAGGTTTTTTTAGAGGGATTTTTTAATATCTAATTCCTAGCCTGATTTATTCAGCTTTGAACCCAAAAAAACAGGCGGAATTTGAGTTTTTACAGATTTCTTCACTTATGATTAGTTAATTGAAAAACTAAACAATATATCCAAAATCCCCTCTGAAAAAATCTGAGTTACTAATGTGTCAATAAAATTAAACAATACATTTTAATCTGGCTCAATCCATTATTTTTATTTCGTTGCCCAAAATATAGGCAATTTGGCCATTTTCATGAACAAAATATCTTATTTTTATCTGAAAACATAAAATGACAGAAAAAATGCAATAATGTTTTATCATATTTATATCAGTGACGTTCAGCAAAAGTTTCATATTGATATCTCTACATTTTTTTTTTTCCCTATTCACCTGATGTGTCTCGCCTTAACAAAATTTCTAAACTTTCCAAACTGTCTCCCACAAAGGAAATGACCATATTTGGATTACAGCGTCATCTCGGTCACAGCCTTTCCTGCTACACGTGGATACCAAACATGTGAGTATTTGTGAATGAATAAGTGTGGGAAAGACCAGGGAGCCACACAGACATGTTGGAGTCACTTCCTGAATAAATCTCCGGCTCAAAGACACAAAACTAGAGGTCGACCGATATGGGTTTTTCTCAGGCCGATACCGAGGGCGCTTTATTAGAGGTATAGGGCTGATTTATTCGCCTCTTTTTAAAGACAAAAATCAGCAGATTAAAAAAACCTCAAGTCTCTATCTCTTGAGGTTCCGAAACAATAACCAAACATAAAACATATAAAATATGATCTGAGGCGAACAAACTTGTGACGGATTTTCACAGGGAAGTCTCATTTTCCAATCCTGAGAAATCGGCCTTTTATCGGCAGACCGATATTGTGAAATGCCCATTTACTTCCAGACAAAACGTCGTGAAATAAACGTCGTAAACAGAGAGTTTGGTCAGTTTTTCTCGTCTCACCTTCAGACGCTCGAAGGCCGGGACACGATGAGCTAAACTGGGCCAGACTCGGTCCTGGAAGAACTGATGATCCACCTCCAGGTCAGCGGTGTCGGGCTCTTCTGTCTGAGAGGAACAAACAGACTCTATAACGGAAACACTCACGGAAACACTCACGGAAACTGAAACACTCACGCAAACACTCACGGAAACACTCACGTAAAAGGAAACACTCACGTAAAAGGAAACAGTCACGTAAAAGGAAACACTCACGTAAAAGGAAACACTCACGCAAACACTCATGGAAACACTCACGTAAAAGGAAACAGTCATGTAAAAGGAAACAGTCACGGAAAAGGAAACAATCACGGAAAAGGAAACAATCACGGAAAAGGAAACAATCACGTAAAAGGAAACAATCACGTAAAAGGAAACAATCACGTAAAAGGAAACAATCACGTAAAAGGAAACAATCACGGAAAAGGAAACAATCACGGAAAAGGAAACAATCACGTAAAAGGAAACAATCACGTAAAAGGAAACAATCACGTAAAAGAAACAATCACGTAAAAGGAAACAATCACGTAAAAGGAAACAATCACGGAAAAGGAAACAATCACGGAAAAGGAAACAATCACGGAAAAGGAAACAATCACGTAAAAGGAAACACTCACGGAAAAGGAAACAATCACGGAAAAGGAAACAATCACGTAAAAGGAAACAATCACGTAAAAGGAAACAATCACGTAAAAGGAAACAATCACGTAAAAGGAAACAATCACGGAAAAGGAAACAATCACGGAAAAGGAAACAATCACGGAAAAGAAACATCACGTAAAAGGAAACACTCACGGAAAAGGAAACACTCACGTAAAAGGAAACAATCACGTAAAAGGAACAATCACGGAAAAGGAAACAATCACGGAAACATCACGGAAACACTCACGCAAACATCACGGAAACAGAAACACTCAGGAAAGAAACCAGAAAAACACTCACGGAAACAGAAACACTCACGGAAACAGAAACATCACGGAAACGAAACATCACGGAACAGAAACACTCACGGAAACGGAAACAATCACGGAAACAGAAACATCACGGAAACGGAAACACTCACGGAAACGGAAACAATCACGGAAACGGAAACAATCACGGAAACAGAAACACTCACGGAAACGGAAACAATCACGGAAACAGAAACACTCACGGAAACAGAAACACTCACGGAAACAATCACGGAAACGGAAACACTCACGGAACAGAAACACTCACGGAAACAATCACGGAAACGGAAACACTCACGGAAACGGAAACACTCACGGAAACGGAAACACTCACGGGAAACGGAAACACTCACGGAAACGGAAACACTCACGGAAACGGAAACACTCACGGAAACGGAAACACTCAGGAAACGGAAACACTCACGGAAACGGAAACACTCACGGAAACGGAAACACTCACGGAAACGGAAACACTCACGGAAACGGAAACACTCACGGAAACAGAAACAATCACGGAAACGGAAACACTCACGGAAACAGGAAACAATCACGGAAACAGAAACACTCACGGAAACAGAAACAATCACGGAAACAATCACGGAAACGGAAACAATCACGGAAACAGAAACACTCACGGAAACAGAAACAATCACGGAAACAGAAACATCACGGACAACAGAAACAATCACGGAAACAGAAACAATCACGGAAAAAAAAAAACAATCACGGAAACAGAAACAATCACGGAAACAGAAACAATCACGGAAACAGAAACACTCACGGAAACAATCACGGAAACAGAAACACTCACGGAAACAGAAACAATCACGGAAACAGAAACACTCATGGAAACAGAAAACACTCACGGAACAGAAACAATCACGGAAACAGAAACAATCACGAAACAATCACGGAAACAGAAACACTCACGGAAACAGAAACACTCACGGAAAACAATCACGGAAACAGAAACAATCACAGAAACAATCACGGAAACAGAAACAATCACGGAAACAGAAACACTCACGGAAACAATCACGGAAACAGAAACACTCACGAAACAGAAAATACGAAAAAAAAACACGGAAACAGAAACATCACGGAAACATCACGGAAACAGAAACAATCCGGAAACGGAAAACACTCACGGAAACGGAAACAATCACGGAAACAGAAACACTCACGGAAACAGAACAATCACGGAAACAATCACGGAAACAGAAACAATCACGGAAACAGAAACACTCACAGAAACAATCACGGAAACAGAAACACTCACGGAAACAGAACAATCACGGAAACAGAAACACTCATGGAAACAGAAACATCATGGAAACAATCACGGAAACAATCAGGGAACAGAACACTCACGGAAACAGAAACAATCACGGAAACAATCACGGAAACAGAACACTCACGGAAACAGAAACACTCATGGAAACAATCACGGAAACAATCAGGGAAACAGAAACAATCAGGGAAACGGAAACAATCACGGAAACAGAAACACTCAGGGAAACAGCAAAACCTGCACCTGAATGTGTTTGAGCATATTTTTGATAAACTCCTGGAGTAAAAAGGCCACTACTGTATGTCCAAAGAGATAAAGATGTAAAGCTTTGTAAGGCCCAGTTTGTGTTTGTCGCATGTGTAAAGCGTGTGGTGATGACGGTAAAGTGTGTGTGACGGTAAAGTGTGTGTGACGGTAAAGTGTGTGTGACGGTAAAGTGTGAGGTGATGCGGTGATGTCACACCTCCAGGGGGACGTCCCTGCGATGTAGTTTCCGCCGAGCCCCTCGCGCCTGAAGTAAACTCCAGAGTAATCGATGAGGAAGGGCGTGTCCAGGCCCGGCCCGTCCGGACAGTGCACCACGTAATGTATCTGCACCAGAGCCACAAATATTACACAACCGGAACAAGACACCTCCACCATAACCGAGTGCATTTTCTCCAGCGCGGCTTTACACAATTGAAAAGCTTCTTGATCTTTACAGCCTATAGACCAGGGTAACGGCTCATTTGTAAGCGAAGACCTACAAAATTCCTTTAAGCTTCCTTGTTTTGGGGATTTTTGTGGCGTTTTTAGGGGCGTGTCTTGCCTAGTCTTCGCATCCCGACATTATTATTATCATTAGACGATTATTATAACTTTAAACGGAAACAGATTTCTTGGGGATGCACGTTCTGTAGTATTTATAGTCTGGAGTCCTTAGCGATCAGTAATAATAACACAACTGAATCCGTTTCATCCATTTAGTATATGATTGTTCAGACGGGGCGTTTAAAACCCGTGCTTTAGATCAGGGACATAATGACAACATGGGCAGAACTCATCTCTTCCATATCTTTATGTGTTCGCACAAACTGGACGCACAAGTTTAACATGATCCTGCTGTAATTACTTTCCCTCGGCTTCATTTTTTCCTGTAATAAAACGCTACGAAGATAAATCCATTTTGCTGTTGAGTGGTAAAAACATCACGCATAACACGACGGTTAAGTGGAGAAAGTGAACAAAAGCAACATATGCACAAAGGCTCTCGTAATATTTCAGGTCTTTGCTGTAAAAGCCAAAGTCAGTATAGCAAAACTTTTACTGTGTTTCCCAAACTCCGTGACACTACATTGTAAAAAGCCATCCATAGATAACTCTCACTAGATCAGGGTGCCCAAAGTGGACCGTGGGCCAAATGTGGCCCGTCGAAACAATTCTGTTGGCCCACCAGAGTGACTTACTTTTGCGCTGTATGGTTAATACTAACTCTCCCCATTCATTCTCATGGTAATATGGATGCAGTACACTTTTTGGCCACCAGCGTCAAATTGGGGGCGCTGTTTCTCTCTGTTTGCAAAGTTAAGGAAACACTGCTGTGGTGTCTTGGTGTTTATCACAGAGTGTTTTCCAACTTTAATGGCAAAGTTTGTGACATCAACAAAGGTACGTGTTAAAAATGTATGCTGAACTGACACTTTAAAAATGATCTAATGTGGCATTTATTTTAAGTTAAATGAATGAGGTAAAGTCACTGTAGGTGCTGTAGATACAGGTGTTTTTTTTTACATTGTGCACTATATTGCTACAATTGTTGATTTGTTCGACTAAAACTAGGCTTTTGCCATAGTTAACATTTGTTTTAATATAGTATGTTATTTGCATAGATAGAATCAAATGCAAATGTATATGGAAAATAAAATAAAATAACTATTATTATTTGCAGTAATGTGTTTCACGCTTGACATCGCTGTGTTTGGCCACGACCCACAGGCACTTTTTCATTTTGGCCTCGGAGGCAAAAGTTTGGGCACCGCTGCACTAGATTCTATTGTTACTAAAGCGGGCTGCGCTGCCATCTAGCAGGCGGGAGTAAAAGTGCAGGAGACGCCGCAATGAAAATTTTCCCCAAAAATAGATGTTTAAATATCGATACGAGAATCGCACGACATAATATCGCGATATCGCTGCATCGATGTTTTCAACACCCCTGCGTGTTTGTTGTTTTTGGCACATTTTTTTGTCACGTTTTGGCTGAATTTAACTTCATGGTGTAATGAAGCCACAAAAATAAGACCAAACATGTCAAAAAAAGCAACAAAAACAACGAAAATGTGACAAGGAGGTAAGAGCTTAGATGAGTTTTGTAGGCCTTAGCTTTCAAATGAGGCGTTACCCTGTCACCAGTCCAGCTTGTAGATTTGGGTAAAGCTGTAGTGGAGAGCTTTAAATGAATCACCTCTTCCTGGGCTCCACAGGGACGGCTACGACGGCGTCCTCAGGCCCCACCATCGCCGCCAGCTTCCCAGAGGAGGCTCCCGCCGCGTTCACCACCACGGCACACTCCACCGGCTGGTACTCCAGACTGTGGGGCATCTGCACCTGCCACAGCGCCACCACCAGGCCACAGGGAGAACAGAGCATCCACAAACAAACCTCTGTCAGTGCGGCTCTTTTACTTCAACTAAAAACTAAACCTGTGACTCACTTTGACCGATGTGACTTTGTGCAGTTTGATCTCGTCCCCGTCCGGACTCCACACCACACTGGTGTTGTATTTAAAGCCTGTGGAGCAGACGGGAGGTCAGTGACTCTACAGGCTTCCCCTCGTCTGACAAAATGGCGCCGTCCCTGTTCAAACCCTGTGTGTCTTAAGGACAACAGCACACTGTCCTTCAAAATGGAAGTCCGTACATTTATCCGGCGAGTGATGAACTGTGTCTCAATTCCACAGCTCACAAACTCAGAAGAAAAGCTAGGATGTCAAGATGAACCGGTTTTACGATTACCACGATTATAAAAAGACGCGGTAGGTTTTCCGTAAGAATTTCAGAAGCCACGGTTTACCGCGGAAATGTTTCACTCTGACGCTCGAGCCGCTGACGCCATAAACAGTTGAGCGAGGCAGAAGGACGCTCTCCTCCAGTGTTGTATCCACCCAAAAACGATTGAAGTCAGCAGAGTGGGACGTCTTTAGGATCCAAAACATGACCAAGGCGTTGTTGTCGATGGAACATCCGTTATGCAAACCCTGATATCGGCTACGTCGAATATAAACAACATCTTGGAGATAATCCTTCGCTGTAAATGTCCAGGTCAAGGTAACGAACTGCAGAGTTCACAAATAAGTTGTCCAGATGTTGGAAATAGCCACAACTGGCTCAGGATGTAAAGAAAAAGCTAACGTGCTCCGCTCTGCTTCAGCGTAACAGAAAGGAAAGTGAAACCGCGCACATGTGGAAATCAGCTGTTCTAAAGAGTCTCCTTAGTCATTTTGTAAACACGTTTCATTCTCTGTTCATCAAAACATCTGACAAATAATTAAGCAGCAGCAGAACTTTAGAGAACAGGAAACCGAGCCTAGACTGTGGCCTAATAATATATAGTAAAATAATGATGATCATTATGGTCATTATAAAGAAGTGAAGTTTACATTGTTTTGTATTATTCGATGTAGGCCTATTTATTTTAATGCAAAATAATCTTAAAGCATTTTTCATTTTTAGAAACAGTGTTTACAAGTTCAAGTATTAAAATCTTTTTAAAGACAAAAACTAAAAATATCAGTTCTTTCCTTCATTCGGTCGATAATCGTGAATAATCATAAAATCGCAATATTTTCTCTCACAATAATCGTGACTAAAGAAATTGAAATCATGACAGCCCTGCCTCCATCGTCCAGCTGACAGAGAGACACTGATATGACCAAAAGTAGCTTCACTGAGTGACACAGACCAAAGACACGCGTCACACAGGAGAGTATCACGCTGCCAATGGGCCTGATGACCTGCCCTGAGAGCGCACATGATATTACGGTGATCTCAGAGAGTGACTTTTCTTTTAGCTTTAACCTCTCGGTATCTGACCAAGTGGAAAGGTTTTCTTTTAAGAGGCTGAGCGCTCAGTTTTACTTGACCTTTTACAAAGAAATATACTATGAATTTGTATCTCTCTACATCTGCAAACTGAAGCATATTTCAGTTAAAATATACAGTATATAGACAATGCAGAGTGTTGTATGCCCAGGCTAATACCCTGGCACGGAAGTTTGGCTGTTGTACAGAGAGAGTGAAGCTGACTTTATTAAAGCGTACTTTACTCCCTTGTACACAGCTCATCTCTGGTCTCATTATAAGAAAGCCAGCATGCGTAGGCTGCAGGTGGCCTATAATGATGCTTTGCGTGTGTTTTGAAGAAGCCGAGATGGTGCCACAGAAATGTTTGTCAATGCCAGAGTGAACACTTTACAGGCCGTGCTATGAACTTTGATGTACAGCTTATGTGTCGATTGAACATGTCTGAAATTAATAATAGTGTCCCTCACAAATATAAAATGGAGTGCGACACGTTATCAATCTGACTTGTGGAGACATTGGCATGATTGTCTTTTTAAAATGCCATCTTAATTGTTTGTCTTGTCTTTTATTTTAATTTTATGGACTACGAGTCCGGAATAAAGTTGAATTGAAAAAAATTGAATATATACATTTCACTTAAAAACAATAAATCCTTTTTATAACTTTGTACTTTGAATAACTTTCCACATCATTTCTCCAGGTTTCTCTGGAGGAAACAGAAAAAGGATTTGAACATAAAATGGGACGTTCTGGTCGTTGCTACGGAAACACAGTGAAACATAAGGCCTGGTTGTGATTGACTCTTTTGATCATCAACTAAATGGAATTTTGTGCCAAATTATTTAAAGTTTCATAAAACTAAAATATTGAATTTTGGGCCAAAATCTGAGTTTTCATAAATGGGTGAAAAAAGCGACGGCGTGAAAAAGAATCATAAGCGAGTGCATTGTTAGGGCTTCTCAGACTCTCAGTCGCCCATTGACTCTTTTGAGCTCTGTACAATTACAATGATTGTTCCCATTACATATGGAGGAGTGTGTTAGTGTTTGTTTGTTTCCGTGCACTTTGTGGCGTGTGTTCCTGCACTTTGTGGCGTGTTCCGCACTTGTGGGCGTGTGTTCCCTGCACTTTGTGGCGTGTGTTCCTGCACTTGTGGGCTGTGTTCCCTGCACTTTGTGGGCGTGTGTCCCTGCACTTTGGGTGTGTCCCTGCACTTGTGGGGTGTGTCCCTGCACTTTGTGGCGTGTGTTCCCTGCACTTTGTGGGCGTGTGTTCCCTGCATTTGGGTTGTTCTGTTGTGGGCGTGTGTTCCCTGCACTTTGTGGGCGTGTGTTCCTGCACTTTGTGGGCGTGTGTTCCCTGCACTTTGTGGGCGTGTGTTCCTGCACTTTGTGGGCGTGTGTTCCCTGCACTTGTGGGCGTGTGTTCCCTGCACTTTGTGGGCGTGTGTTCCCTGCACTTTGTGGGCGTGTGTTCCCTGCACTTTGTGGGCGTGTGTTCCTGCACTTTGTGGGCGTGTGTTCCTGCACTTTGTGGCGTGTGTTCCTGCACTTTGGTGGGCGTGTGTTCCTGCACTTTGTGGGCGTGTGTTCCCTGCACTTTGTGGGCGTGTGTTCCCTGCACTTTGTGGCGTGTGTCCCTGCACTGCTGTATGATTAAAAAGCCGCTTCTCCAGCCTGATAAAGCTCAGGACGAATAAACCAACATATTCTCGCTTATAAAGTACAGATAAGATAGGAGTGTGACAATATATCGATTTTCCGATATATCGTGATATTTTGCAGGACGATCCGATACCGATACTTTTTATTCCGATATCGATACTTTTGATGATGTCATGCATATTAATGAGGCAGCAGTGCTCCACTGTTTTCAGTCAATAGAGGCCGACAATGATCAAGAGTTCAGTCAGACCAGCAGGGGCAGCACTACAGTTTTAAGCACTTGGACCAAACACTGTCACACAAATAAATTACTTTTAATGATAGTTTTTATAATTATAAAGAAGATTAATCTGGGGTTGCTTTATTCCTTGTTAAACAGGACTGTGGTTTCTTGTTTATTTAAATGTAAATGAAGTCACTGACAGATCTATGACCCATTTCCAGTGAGTAAGTCAGGGATCATTTATAAAAGTGGTACAAAGCACATGAAAAGAAATGTAAATGATGAATAATATGTAGTATGTTCAAATAAAGGTTAAAAGTAGCATGTTTTTTAATCGTGATGTATCGTAGGTTATTTTTGTGCAATATATATCGATTATCGCAGTATCGGCGTATCGTGAGATAATCGTTATCGTATCGAATCGTGAGTGACCCAGAGGTTCCCACCCCTGGATAAGACACCACTAAAGGACCGGATCAATAATCGATAAGTCGATGTATCGATAAACCCTGAGCGATAACCCGACTGACCTGTGACTTCTCCGCTGCAGGGGACCACGCCCAGAGAGATGGCCTTCCTCCTGAAGGCGCAGAGCAGCGTCCAGGGGTCGAACCAGCCCTCGTTCTCCAGACCTGAAGCACAGACATTTACAGACCACGTGTTTGTGTTTGTGTAAAGTCTGTGAACTCACCGTACGACGCCAGCGCCACTCCCTCTGCGTTTATCCAGGGGAACTTCTCTCTGAGCTGAGTGGGGAGAGGAGGGACACTTGGGCTCCGGCGGATCTACAAACAAACCAAAGAAGAGGGTTTTCAGAGCGTGGACGTCTCCTGCAGAGTGAGGCTGAACCTGGGCCCCCGTGAGTCACCTCTGTGTTCGGTAGTTGTCCTCCATGATGTGAGCCACGTCGTCGCTGGCCAGTAACAGATAACCCGAGTGGTTAAACTGCAGGTCCACGGGCTCCTCGTTCAGCACGCCCAGGTGCTCCTGCAGGAACACCCGGACACAGGCAGGATTCAGACACACGTGACAGTCACTCAGAGGGCTTTTCCACCAAGCTGCTGGTTCAGAGCTGGTGCCGGGTTGGTTCCGTACTGACTTGGTTTTCCGATAAACAAATGTCTAACTGGTTTTGGAAATATCAGATAAACCTTATTTATCGTCTCAAATGTCATTCCTCTTGTTCTGGCACCTTAAGGTCACCACAACAGGACCTCATTTTTGATTTTAAAACACTTAAAATCGCTAGTCTTATAGTTGAATCTTATTTCTCTTGATCACTTCCTGCCTCCAGCTTATGTCACTGATGATGTCAGCAGTTAAAGGGTCTATAAGCACTAACTAACTAAATACTGGTTGTTTGTCAGAAGAGAAAGCCACGCCCCAGCCGCTGACATCACTGGTGCTCGTTTCTTGCTCCAGCTTTTAACTGGTTCCAAACGGCACCAGTTTTTGGAACCAAGAGCCAACATTATTTCAGTGGAAAAGGAAAGAACCGGTTCTGAAACTGGAACCGGCACGGCACCAGCTTGGTGGAAAAGGGCTATGATCAAAAAGGTGTGGCTTTCTCTTCCAACAAACAACCAATAGAGTTCGGGAAATTCCACAGTTACCATGGAGATGCGCCATCTTTGCAGCGGTTAGCATAAATTTCCATTGATTAATATGAGCTAAAAACAGTATAAAAGTGGAGAAAAAGCCGTGGAACAGCTCATTAGCTGCTGAGTCACTGCTGGTAAAAACATCTAACTCACTGTGGTGTCAAAGTGTTTTAATGTGAACAATAACTCCAGTATTTTAACTTTAACTCCATTAGTTTACAATTGCTGCTAATCCCATAATGCTTAGCGATATGAATCACATTCCCGAACTCTATATTAGTTAGTTAGTGGTTATAACTTCCTGGAGAAGCCAGAACAGTCTCTGTGAGGAAACTAACTGTTGTTTTGCTTTATGCTCTTTAGCTCCAGCTAAAACAAGAGGGAACAGTTAGAAAGAAGAAATCAAAATGTTAACGGCTGCTGTGACGGGAACATAAACTTATTGTTGTGTATTTCATAACCAGAAGTGGCTGTAGTAAGATGTTACTATCCATGTTTTATGTGACAGTTGATTCCCAAAGCGTTGCTATGGCAATAGGCAGCAGCTCTCACTTTGGTGGAAAACCAAGTCAGTACGGAACCAACAGCACCAGCTCTGAACCAGCACCTTGGTGGAAAAGCCCATCAGAGGATAAGGACAGATTTAGCAAAGTGAGACTGCAGATTAGATTTGTGTCTCGTTTCCTCCTTAACGTCTTAGTTTTAACTCTGTCAGAGTAAAAAAAACAGGCCAAACTCTCCCGATGTTTTTCATGACCCTGGAGGATCCTCCGTTCCCAATAACCATCAGAGGTTTCATCTGCGACTGAAGCTTCAGAACTGAGACCAACATGAGACACTGAAGGTGAGAAAGTTGATCTTTGTAACCTGAAAGCCCCCTATGGACAGGTGTTGAAAATTAGCACATGTGCTATAACACTTTAAACAATACATCTGGTTCGTCCAATGTTAATTGCTATGTCCATATTAAATAAATAAATAAATGAAATGAAATGATTCTCTGATGAGAAAAATGTGACCCTGATGGTCCTGATGGTTCCCATGGTTACTGATCCACCTGAGATGTTTTCTACAGAGAGGGGGCGCCATAATGAGCTAAATCATCCAAACTTCTATTGACCGTCTGAAAGAGCCTCAGATCATGTAAATGCCAAAGGATCAGCTCTGAGCTTTGTTCATGAGGAGCAGCTCCATGAAGCAGAGGAGCTGATTAAATATGATTATAATTAATATTATAAATGCAAAGTCGACTAAATTTACTTGCAATTTTAGTCGAGTAAATTTAGATTTTTTTAACTAAATCTCGACTAAAATTGAATTACACTTACTATACACAGACTAAAAGTAAATTAAATATGTTGTGAAAATTAACACTCGTCTGTGGAACCTCTGGTTATTGGGAACGGAGGATCCTCCATAAGCCTTTGACTGTGTTACTGCGTTCTCAGCAGCTCAACAACACGACCACTAAACCTTTAATCAGGACTATCATGTTTGCAATAAAAGTTGGAAACTGGGAAAGTTGATGCTACAAAGCTCTGTGATAAACACCAAGACACCACAACAGTGTTTCCTTAACTTTGCGAAAGGAGTGAAACAGCGCCCCCAATTTAACACGGGTGGCACAAAGTGTACTGCATTCATATTACCATTGAGACGGAATGGGAGAGAGTTGGTATTAACCATACAGCGCAAAGTAGGTCACTCTCTGGCGGGCCAATGGAATTGTTTCCCCACTTTGGGCACCCCTGCTCTACTTTGTTCTACTTTGTTCTACTTTGAACCTTGTCAAGATCCAACCATGAAAAATGACGCTGATGTGCTTCTTCGTGACTCACGTTGATGTCCTCATAAGTGAGCGAGTGCAGACAGAGATGTTCTCAGCCAGAGAGAACTGCTGCCGTATTCCTCCAGCCGACAGCACGGTGGAGGCCTGAGAGTACTGCGAACACACAGAGGAGATGATCATGTGACAGAGGAACACACAGAGGAGATGATCATGTGACAGAAGAACACACAAAGGAGATGATCATGTGACAGAGGAACACACAAAGGAGATGATCATGTGACAGAGGAACACACAGAGGAGATGATCATGTGACAGAGGAACACACAGAGGAGATGATCATGTGACAGAGAACACACAGAGGAGATGATCATGTGACAGAGGAACACACAGAGGAGATGATCATGTGACAGAGGAACACACAGAGGAGATGATCATGTGACAGAGGAACACACAGAGGAGATGATCATGTGACAGAAGAACACACAGAGGAGATGATCATGTGACAGAAGAACACAGAGGAGATGATCATGTGACAGAAGAACACAGAGGAGATGATCATGTGACAGAAGAACACACAGAGGAGATGATCATGTGACAGAAGAGTCCAGCAGAGTCCAGAGAGTGTGGAGCTCACCGTGGGTCCTTCTCCACCACCACCACCTTCACCTCTTCCCTCACTCGCTGCTTCATCTTCAGCCAGTAGGCGATGGACCAGCCGACCACGCCCCGCCCACGATGACGATGTCGGCTCGCTCCGGCGGGAGGGCGAGTTCAGCTGCACGGGCGCCCAGGAGCTGCCCGGCAACGCGTCCAACGCCTTCTGCTTCATGGAGCTCAGCTGCTGCTCCACGTCTGAGGAGCCACAAGAACAATGTGCACACATCAGCCTGGAGAAGATCTACTTTAACTACAGGTCAGCCTGGAGAAGATCTACTTTAACTACAGGTCAGTCTGGAGAAGATCTACTTAACTACAGGTCAGTCTGGAGAAGATCTACTTAAACTACAGGTCAGTCTGGAGAAGATCTACTTAAACTACAGGTCAGTCTGAACAAGATCTACTTAAACTACAGGTCAGTCTGAACAAGATCTACTTAACTACAGGTTAGTCTGAAGAAGATCTACTTAAACTACAGGTCGGTCTGGAGAAGATCTAGTTAAACTATGCTCCACAGGTCAATACAGGTATATAGTTTATAAGATCAGATCCAAATGCCCGTTTGGAAGAAATGAACATTTACGATATCGAATTATGTCCAATGTCAAGAAATGTGGAAAAAACTGAAAAACAATAAACAAACAAATAAAATATGGGGGAATTAGGAACATCATGGGAGAAAAAATGGGGGGATGTGGGAAAATTGGAGGGGAAAAAAACAAACAAACTGTAGTGTATTTAATAAGACTCGGACGGTGATCACATTCATGGTGAACTTTACTTAGCCAACAATCTGTCTGCCAGGAACGCAGCGAGACATTGCACATGCGTAACAAATGGACTGTACCAAGTCTCCAACAATGGGGGCGAATACACCACATCATCCCCCTTTTAAGATATAGTTATATTCAAATTTGTGCAGTATTTAGCTTGTATATATTAACAATGCAAGTTACCAAAATAAGTATCATGCTCAAGGCTGACTAATGACATTCAGTTTCACCAAATCAGAACAACATTTATCTGATATACAACTGAAAACAATAATATCAGAATAAGTAGTATCAGTGCTATTTTAGCTGGTTACTTGCTATTCAAGGTATCTGTTTGGTTTTTGCGAACACGCTCAGAGCGCCTCACAGTCACTGATGGTGATTCTGGAGGAACTGATGGTTGCACAGGCAAATCCACAGTAGTCTCAACAGGTGTGTCCTTTCCGGTACTTTGCATTTCTGCTTCAAAAGTCTCAGTCTCTGTATCGGTCTGTCGGTGATGCTCTGGCACGTAGTTGGTCTCCATGACGTCTGTGCACCATGTCAGAGTCTCTCTCCTTGACCTGATAAGATACTGGTCCAGTTTGTCTCACAACTTGTCCAGGAATCCACTTGTGAGCTCCTCCCGCTGTGTTGCGCAGATACACATACTCATCCATTTCAAAAGTGCGGTTCTCTGCTGAGTAGTCGTGTTGAGCTTTTGTTGATATGCTTTTACGTACAGTCTCTTTGGTGTTAGGCTTCAAGAAATCCAGCCTGGTGCGGACGTGTCTGTGAAGAAATAGATCCGCTGGTGACTGACCTGTTGTGCAGTTGGGAGTGGTCCGGTACTGTAGCAAAAACAGCGACAGTTTGTCCTCGATGCTGCAGGGCAGGCTGGCAAGTTTTTTCATTCCCGTCTTGAACGTCTGAACATATCTCTCTGCCAGACCATTTGTTGCAGGATGCCCTGGTGCACTAGTTGTGTGCAAGATGCCATTTTGTGTCACAAAGATTTGGAACTCCTCAGATGTGAAAGTAGTTGCATTATCAGTCACTATCTGTTCAGGAAGTCCATATGATGCAAACAGTCTCTCAACCTTGTTACTGTTGCTTGAGTGGTTATTTGTGACATGCGAAAAACTTCCAACCACTTTGTGTATGAATCCACGATGATCATAACATACTGTTCAGAAAAGGTCCTGCAAAATCTATGTGCAGTCTCTTCCAGGACTCACCTGGAAACTCCCATGGGTGGAGTGGTACATGCTGTGGCATTTTCTGCTCAAGTTGGCATGTTTCACATCCTTTGCATACCTTTTCAATGTCCAAATCCAGGTTAGGCCACCAAGTGTATTTGCGGGCTAGGGCCTTTGACTTCACAATCCCTTGGTGTCCTGAATGTTTTTCCAGCAGCACTGCTTTTCTCATTTTTGCAGGTACGATGACTCGGGTCCCCCACAGTACACAGCCTTGCTCTGTGGAGAGTTCATTCCTTTTTGTATAGTAGACCTTTAAATTCTCATCTGCGAGAGCGGGCCAACCTTCCATCACAAACTGTACACTTTGACAAATCCGAGTCAGTGCGTGTTGCTCTTGCAATCTGAGTGCATAAGCAGCGCTTCATTTAAGTGCTCTGTAAGTAGTGAGTTACTGTCTCTGAACTCACAGCTGTCCCAACATCACCAGTCTCTGGTAATGGACAGCGTGACAGTCCGTCTGCGTTGCTGTGCTCTGCTGATTTCTTGTAAACAATGTGGTAGTCATACACTGAAAGTATGATCGCCCATCTTTGAATACGTGCAGCTGCCAGTGTAGGTAAACTTTTGTGCTCACCAAAAGCGTCAGCAGGGGCGGTGATCCGTTGCTAGAGTAAAATGTCTACCCCACAGATACTGGTGGAACTTTTTAACACCATAGATCAGTCCCAGAGCTTCTTTCTCTATTTGGGAATACTTCTTTTCAGCTGGAGACAAAGTGCGAGAAGCATAAGCTATTGGCCTCTCTTCCCCATTTGGCATTGTGTGTTGGATGACTGCCCCGATGCCATATGCAGAGGCATCACAAGCTAAAGTGAGCGGTAGATTTGGGTCATAATGTGCCAAGACCTGATCACTTGTTAACAGTTCTTTGCATTTGACAAACGCTGCCTGCTCACTCACAGTCCATTTCCAAGTAACATTGTCTCTTAGCAACTTGTACAGTGGGCAAGTACTGTGCTTTGCATCGGTACAAATCTGCCATAGTAGTTAACAAGTCCCAAAAACGCTTGTAACTCTTTCACATTTGTTGGAGCAGGAGCGTCCTGTATTGCTCTCACCTTGTCTTTTGCTGGGTGGATGCCGTGCTCGTCCAACACGTGTCCCAGGTACTCAATCTGCTCTTTGCCAAACTCACACTTGGAACGTTTCACTCGCAACCCATTTTCCTGTAGACGTTGCAGAACATTTCTCAAGTTGTCATTGTGCTCCATTTTATTGCGTCCAGTTATTAACAAGTCATCCAGGTAGACAACCACTGGCAAATCCTTCATGATGTTTTCCATAATGCGCTGGAAAATTGAAGGCGCAGAGCTAATTCCAAAAGGGAGCCTATTGTAGACAAATAGTCCCTTGTGTGTGTTGATGGTCGTGTACTTTTTAGACTTCTCATCTAACAACACTTGCTGATAAGCTGCTGCAAGATCTATTTTTGAAAAGATTTTACCTCCACTGAGGGTCGCGAGCAGCTCCTCCAGGCGTGGCAGCGGGTACGTGTCTGTCTCAATGGCCTGGTTCACTGACACTTTGTAGTCTCCACATAAGCGCAGTGATGTGTCTCTCTTCAGCACTGGCACAATAGGTGCTGCCGACTCACTGTGCTTTACAGGTGAGATTATGTTGCTTTTTCCAGCCTTTTCAGTTCATTTTCAACTTTTCTTTCATTGCAAATGGGAGTGGCCTGTGTTTGCAAAACTTAGGGGTACCTCTGGCTTCACGATGATGGAGGCTGTAATGTCCTTTAGAGTGCCCAATTCGTCCTTGAACACTTCGCTGTATTTGTCCAGCAAGTCCTTAATATGTGGCTTTGTCGCAGTCACATATTTGATCAGTTTCCAGTTGAGCTTTAGTTCTCTCAGCCAGTTCCTGCCACAGAGCGATGCTCCATGCCCTTTGACAACCAACAATGGCAGTTCAACTTTTGCTCCTCGTACTCCACTTTTGCATAAAACTGTCCTAAACAGGAATGTGCCCTCCATTATAAGCTTTGAGTATAACTTTAGCTGGCTGTAACGGCACATGTGAAAACTTCCTCCCATATGTTGCCTGTGAAATCACACTTCTGGCCGCTCCAGTGTCTATTTCCATGTCAAGATTCACCTTGTCAATAGAGAACGTGGCCCTGTACAGCTCATCATCTCCACTACTGACTGTCATTATGGCGAACTCCTCTTGCTCTACATCCTCGTTTGCTGTCATGTATTTTGTGTCTTTACTTGGAAATCTTTTATTGGTTGTGCATTTTGTGATTTTGTACGACATGCCTTTTGAGATGTCCAATCTTTCCACAGTTGTGACATTTAGTCTCTTTGAAATGGCACTCGTTTGCATTGTGATTTTTCCCTTTGCATCTGTAGCAAGTTTTGGTTTTGTCCGGTCTCACTTTGTGAATTGCTCCAGCACCGACAAATTCACCGTCAGCTCCTCTTAGCTGTCGTGTGTCCCTATCTGCAGTTTCCATGTTGAGCGCGATTTCAAAAGCTTTTGCAAACGTGAGTCTATCTTCAGAGAGCAATCTTCTTTGGCACGTTTCATTTTTGATCCCGCTGACGAACCTGTCCCGCAATGCAGAATCCAAATTGGCACCGAACTCACAGTTTGTGGCTTGTTGCTTTAGCTCCGCTACATACTGGGCAACAGTCTGATTTTGTTTTTGGTTGCACTTATTAAAACGGAACCTTTCAGCGACTAAAATGGGCTTCGGCTCAAAATGCTCTTTTAAAATCTTCACAATATCTGCAAATGATTTATCTTTGGGCTTGTCGGGTTGCACTAAGTTTCTCAATAGTCCATAAGTTGTAGCTCCCATCACACTTAGCAAAACGGCTACGTACTTCTCTTGATCTATGTCGTTAGCATCGAAAACTGTTCCAGCCGCTCTACGTATGCAGTCCACGGCTCATTTTCTGGCTTGAATTCGTCCACCTTGCCGATTTGGGCCATTGTACTCACTAGTACCGACACCGTGTGCCTGTGTCTCTCCGCAATTTATCCTCGTCGCCAGTTGTAGTGTATTTAATAAGACTCGGACGGTGATCACATTCGTGGTGAACTTTACTTAGCCAACAATCTGTCTGCCAGGAACGCAGCGAGACATTGCACATGCGTAACAAATGGACTGTACCAAGTCTCCAACAATAGGGGCGAATACACCACACAAACAAAGGAAGAAAAATTAGGGGAAAAAGGGAAAATATGGGGCAAATGTTTTTCTTCAGCCTTTTAGTCTGTTCAGGACAAATATCTTTTTAAGTGACAAAGCGACGTAAAGTAAGATGTTTGCCAACACATTTTTTGCAAGTTACTCCAATATGGATCAGCCCTAATGTGCTCGGTTCATGATCATATTCTGATAAATAATGTCTTGCCAAAGGGCTGAGGCACAGACTGTCAGCGCTCACAGCTCAGTCCATGGGTCACTCTGGGGTTATTGTTCAGCCACAGCTTTGGCTTTAAAGAGAAAAGTCCGGACACGTTTGTGCTCATGGAGACCATTAAACACAGACAGAACCAGCTCCAGAACAGACCTGGAGACAGAACCAACTCCAGAACAAACCTGGAGACAGAACCAGCTCCAGAACAAACCTGGAGACAGAACCAGCTCCAGAACAGACCTGGAGACAGAACCATCTCCAGAACAAACCTGGAGACAGAACCAGCTCCAGAACCAGCTCCAGAACCAGCTCCAGAACAAACCTGGAGACAGAACCAGCTCCAGAACAAACCTGGAGACAGAACCAGCTCCAGAACAGACCTGGAGACAGAACCAGCTCCAGAACAGACCTGGAGAGTTTACATGTTCTCCTCGTGTCTGTCCTCTACCACTACAAACATGTACAATAGGCCTGGATAAGAGTGCGGGACAACGGATGGAAATGAACCTAAGGCTACAATCCAGCGTGGCGTGTTTACATGTATGTATTCATGTATGTTCATTAACATGCACTCACTGTCCTGAACAAATAAATAAACATTTTCTAGAAACTGATATCGTGACATGATCCCACACGCACGGTTTTTGTGCTCATGTTACACATTTATTCATCCAGGACAGACCCACTGAGACTCAGAATCAGAAGAAACCCTAACCCTAACCCGTCCTATTGACAGATTGGACTGTCCTGTCCCTGTCCTGTCCTGTCCCTGTCCATGTCCATGACCTGTCTATGTCCTGTCCTGTCTGAATCCAAACTTATTTCGTCCTCAACAGTGACCGGATCAGACTCGTACCTTTCAGAAAGTCCTTCCGCTTCGCCGCGCTGGTCCCGAAGCTGCGGAGCCTCCTGTCCCCGGGTCCCAGGGCTGGTCCCGGGGCTGGTCCCGGGACGGTCCGGGCGCTTTGTCCATGTCTCTGTCCCAGAGCAGAGGCGGCTCGAGTCCCCGCGTGCAGCCGGAGACACGCGCTCATGTCCCGGAGACACGCGCTCATGTCCCTGCAGCTGAAGAGACTTCACTAAAGCCAAATCCTGTCACACGTTAATTATAATACATCCATGCACGCTCCACACAAGGGCAACAGGAAGTGAAGAGTCACGGACACAGCGGAAGTGCGTCCACCGCGCCCTTCACAATAAAAGCACAAGCACCGATCATCCTATAAAAAAATAAAAGACAAAGTCATGCATAAACACGATCCCTTTAGGACAAAATGTAAGCGAGAACTTCGAGAACGTCTGCAGCTCCTAAATAGAAATGTATAGAAACGTTTTGCCTTAAAGCCGCTCATTATATATAGACCTCTTGTTATGACTTGATTCCACATTTCTGTCTGTTTTGCAAACCCTGAGTGTTATTGATGGAACAAGTGAATGTGTCCATTGTGAGATCAATAAAGTGAATAAGTCAGCACTTAAGTTATCTTATGTGCTCAGTTTGAGTTATATAGATGTAACAACCTGAACTATTGTTGCTTCTCTGTTTGGACCTTTATTTTGTGCAGTGAGTTTCTCCAAATTAGAATATTTAAAAGAATTGCAATGTAATTAATAAAAGTTGATTCATGTATACAGTGATAAACTAGTAAGGATTAGTGTTTTTTTTAATAAACAAAGTGTACAAACAGTTACAAAGGAAATGGTAAACAGATGTCAGGAAAAAAAAAAAAATCCCTAAAAATGAAAGAGTATTATTGTGAAAATGCATAAGATTGTGTTTCTGCTTATACTGCATTTGCATTTGGACATAAGAATTAATATGTTAAGAACAGAATAAATGCCTTTTCGTTGCATTTTTGTCACGTTTTCATCGCTCTTTTGACACATTTTGTTGCATTTTTGTCTCTCTTTTGTTTTGTTTTTGTTGTTGTTTTTTTTAAATCACTTTTTAGTTGTTTTATTGTTGTTTTCCGACAGGTTTTTGTCTCTGTTTTGAGATAATGTGCTCGGTTCAGGCGGTGTTTAAGAGGTTAATCGTCGTAAAAACTCTTATTTTGAAATGCGTTCAGGAAAACCTTGTGTTTCTCTTTTCCTGTTTGCAGCTTTACTAAAGAGGCCGGTGTGGACCAATCAGAAGAGGCGCTCAGGAGGAGTGAACTGGCACTTAATCCACACATGTAATTTTATCTTTCAAGTTTCAGCTACTTTTCCTCTGGCTGCAACAAATGAAGCCATGAACTATTGCACTGGGTAACAAAAAAATATTTTTGAAAATAGTCCAGGGTTTTCCAGCTGAATTAGACTAATTTTGATGCTCTGAGTCCGAAAATGACCTTGGTTTTGCTCAATCAGGTCAGGATTTTTTGCTACAGACATTTTTTTTAATCGATTTTGCGTAAAAAAACAAATTTCTGCGGATCATCAGCTGAGAAACCCTCGACGTTTTTTCCGTTTTCCTCAAGAAATAAAAGTCAACGTATCCAAAGTCATTCAGTTTTTATTTACTCCATCAAATTTGATAAGCAGAATTCATAATATTAGTAAAACAATGAGCGTTACTAAAAACATGTACAATAGGCCAGGATGAATGAGAGTGTGTTAGAGAGTGCGCATGGGGGACGACGGATGGAAATTAGCCCAAGGCTACAATCCGGTGTGGCTTGTTTACATGCATGAGACCCATGTATGTTCATTAACATGCACTGTCCCGATCAAATAAACCAATAAATAAATAAATAAATAAACGTGACACAAAATTTTAGAGTTCACGGCATAAATCGGCGTTTCTTCGATTCCCGTGTGTGAGCAGCTGCTGGGTTGTCTCTCTTCAGCGACCAGCAGTAGTCCGCCATCATGACTGCGTCCCACCTTCCCTGGTACCTCTCCTCCATTTGGCGCATGTCCTGATGGAACCTTTCTCCCTGCTCGTCGCTCATCGCCCCAAGGTTTTCAGGAAACTTCTCCATGTGTGAGAACAGGAAGTGAACCTTTATACTCATCAAACACCCGAGTTTTTGGAAGGCCTTTATCATCTTGCTGACGAGTATGGCGTGGTTTGCTGCCTTCGTGTTCCCCAGGAAGTTGTTCACCACCTGCACAAATGATGTCCACGCGGCACACTCTAGCCTGTTCATGGAGTTTTGGAACTCTGTGTCCTTTATGAGCTGCCGTATCTGTGGGCCATCGAAAATGCCGGCTTTCAGCTTCTCAATGGTCAGTCGAGGAAAGGCTCGGCACAGGTAGTTGAAGCACCTCCCATCCTTGTCCAGAGCGCGCGTGAACTGTTTCATTAATCCAAGCTTCATGTGTAGCGGTGGGATCAATATCTTCTCCCGGTCAACAAGAGGTTCGTTTATGATGTTTCTCGCCCCAGGTACTAACTGCTCTCGCGCCGGCCACTCTTTCTTTACATAGTGCTGGGCTCTGTCTCGACTGTCCCACATACATATAAAGCATGGGTACTTCGTGAACCCGGACTGCTGACCAAGTAGAAAGTTCACCATCTTTAAGTCGACGCAGATGATCCATTGGTGCTGCTCATATTGGATTTTGTCGAACACGTACTTCACTGCTTCATATTTCTCTTTGAGACTTGTGGAGTGCGCAAGAGGGATTGAGGCGAACTGGTTCCCGTTGTGGAGGAGCACAGACTTCAAAGAGCGCTTGTTGCTGTCAATGAAGAGTCGCCAATCTCTCGGATCGTATTGAGGAGCGCAGAGTTTACCAAGAAGACCGGCGACATCTCGGCAGTACACGAGGTCTTCCTCCTGGCAGAAGTAGCCCATGTAGTCCTCATGCCTTCTACGAAAGAAAGTGATACGCGCGTCCTCGCCAAGTAGATTTTTCTCTTTGAGTCTGGAGGCCAACAGCTCGGAGGAAGTCTTTGACAAGCTGAGATCCCAAACCAGATCATTAAGCTCACATTGTGAAAAGGGCTGCGGACCATCTTGTTCCTTATACTCCTCTTCTGCATATCCTCCCTCGTCTGCACTGGTGGCCTCGTCGTCGCTGTCGGGAAGCTCTGTGAACGCTGGTACAGGAATTTCTTCGCAGTGAGCAACTGGACGGCGGGCAGATGGAAGGTCGGGGTACTGGAGGCTGTGCCGATTCTTCCGGTTGATGCCAGTAGTATTGATGGCGCAGAAGTAACAATCCGATGCATGGTCTCGCGGCTCCCTCCAAACCATTGGAATCCCAAACTTCAGTGAAGTTTTCGTGCCCTTCGTCCACCGCCGGAGGTATTCCACGCACGTCTTGCACACCGTGTGCGGTGCCCAGGATTTATCTTGGTCACCCAGCTTGACTTTAAAGTAGGCCTCATAGGCGTGCTTTACAAATCCTGTGATATTCTTCCTGTCCACTGACAGCGTGTAATCTCCGCAGATGTAACAGAAAACATCAGGATCATTCCTGCATGACCGTCGCGCCGAAACCATATCAATCAACTGAATCAATTTGTTTGGCTCGTCAGGTAGGCCTTATGCAAGATATTTGTTGCTATGGGGATGATTCTTTTTTTTAGTATGGTCTGCTTTTGACTTGTTACATTACGTCAGGGAGAGGTGAGGAAGTGCGTGTCTTCAGTATGACACGCGTTTGTAGATTGGCGCGCTTTGTTATATTTTTAGCATGTCGCAGCGCGAATTTAGTGATTGGGTGCCCTCTTTAAGTTATTTTTCCCGGGTGTCTGGACAGGGAGGCTATAAATAGGGAGTATCTTGTTGTGTAGCAAATTTATGTTTTTTTGTTTAATTTGTACCCTCTATGATTTAACTGGATTAGTTTGTTTATAATAAAATATCTCCTCGTCGCTACGGATTTGTTATTGAAACTCTCGCACACACCACACACGTAAAACGTAGACGTACGTAATCCGTAACACTATGGCTGTATCTCAAAAAGTTGACCTGATAGAGCAAAATGCATGTGATATTCGGACTCAGAACACGAACATTAGTCTAAATCAGTTGAGAAACCCCTGACCATTTCTTGGCTGTCAACTTGTGTTGTTATTTAATATTTAAAAGTCAAAGCAGGTTTTCTGTTCATACATCGGGGTCAGAGAAAAGTCTCGAGCGGCTAAAGATTAAACACAAAAGTTAATTTACGACTTCGGCTAAAGGAAACTTTGTTATTAATGTTTGTTCAAGTGTTACATATGAGTGACAGGAGCAGAGGCCGAGGCTGGGGACAGGAGCGTGCAAATGGAATATATAACATAAATGATATATAACAGGCACTTTCCCACCGGGCAACTGGTCAATATTTGTCAGGTTAATGTGTTTATTTTAAATTAAGATTATATTAATACAAAAAAGTATTCACTTTTTCATGTGGACATGGATTAATTGACGCTAGATTTTTAGCATTGTTGCTAATTGTCTCTAATTTTGTGACTGATATATAACAGTCACCCTCAGTATGTTCTTACATTACATTACAATTTTACTGCCAAGTAATATCTTATGTATCACAAACAAATATCAACTGTCCTAACAATTTAATAATTAAGTATGCAGATGACACAACTATTGTTGTGACTCTTATGACTCTTTTTACAGAACCGAGGAGCAAAATGTAGTGTCCTGGAGTGAGCAAAGCAATTTGACTCTGAACACCTCAAAAACCTTTGAGTTGGCCTTTGATTTTAGTAAAACTAAACCTGTACCTGTTTTGTAAATGGTGTGGAGGTTTCTTGGTGTGACCTTGTCAAACGATCTAAGTTGGAGTTCAAATATCAGTGCTGTTGTGAAAAAGTCTCACCAGCAGCTTTTGTTCCTGCGTAAATTGAAAGAATTTACTCTTAATAAGCAGATTATTTTAAATTTCCTCCGCTGTGGTATAGAAAGCTTTCTTACTTCTGCGATCACAGTGTGGTTTGGAAACGCTACTGTGAAAGAAAAGAAAGCTTTAAATGGTGTTGTCCGCTCTGCCAGTAGGACCATCGGTGTGGAACTTTCTGTCCTTGAAGACATTTACAAACACAGACTTATGTCTCGGGCATTAGCCTCATTAAGGACCCGCTGCATCCTGCAGGGACCTGTTTGAACTTCTCCCTCTAGGAGGCGCTATCGTGCTATCAAATGTGATAAATGCCGCCACAGTAAAAGCTTCTTTTCACAAGCTGTGATGTCTTTGAATGGTGCACTTTGATCAGGCTTCATTACCATTACTTTCTACCTTTTTAATTGCGTTTCACAAATTTAAATTCTTAAGCTGTATTGTAACCTTTAACTTATTTAACTATGGGGCTTGTTTATTTTTTATGTTTTATGAATGAATGTTTGACAGTGCACTTTGAGCTACTTGCACCTATTTAAGCCCGGAAGGTCAGGGGTTCGAATCCCAGCTCCTGCAGGTGCTGGGATTCTGCCTGCGTACACTGGTGTGTGAATGAAAGTGTTAATGGGTGACTGGTTTCTTGCTGTAAAGTGCTTTGACCATTTACCATTTATAATAATATTACAACGATTTGGCTTAATCTTTATTATTATCCAGATAGAAAAAAGAATAAAGTGTTCATCAGCGCAAAGTATTCAGTATTATGGTTTTTAATGTTATTTTATCCATCCATCTATTTCCTTCCTCTTGATCCGGGGCCGAGTCACGGAGAGACCCAGACCTCCCTCTCTGCAGACACTTCCTCCAGCTGTCCAAGGGGACCCCGAGGCCACACCAGGCCACAGAGACATGTCCCCCCAGAGTGTCCTGGATCTGGGCCTCCTCCCAATAGGACAGGCCCGAAACACCTCATGAGGAGAAGGACCAGGAGGCTCCTCAGCTGCTCCTCTCCTGATGAAGGAGCAGTGGCTCCTCTCCGAGCTCCTCGCCCCCCAGACACCCTGCGAAGGACTCTCATTTCGGCCGCTTGTATCCGGGATCTTGTCCTTCCAGTCATGACCCAGATCTCATGACCAAAGCTGAGGGGAAGAACATAGATCAACTCCTTCTTCACCGCAACAGTCCGATACAGTGACCGCACGAGTCACTTTCACAGGGGATGATAAACAGAAAACACAGAGTACAATAAACAAGATACAGCACAATACATAACATAGTCACACAGTTCCCCACTCACCCACTCAATCCTTCAAAATGATAAACAAGACAGTGCTCAGTTACATTTACTCAGTACAAGTACTACAAGTGTAACTTTTTCAAGAATCCGTACTTTTTACTTCTGCTTGAGTAAGACTGAGTAAGATTTTAATGATGTATCATCACTCCACTGCTGCCGCTGTAAGTACATTTTGAAGTAACAAAAGCTCCACGTCGTTTTGTTTTATTTTTTGTGGTAAAGCTAATTAGTATTGTATCTTTTTTATTGTTTTTATGATCTCACTTTGGAAACGTTTTTGTTGGTTAAATGTGCTATACAGTTCGGGAATGTGATGTCATACCGCTAAGCATTATGGGATTAGCAGCAACTGTAAACTGATGGAGATTTTAAAAGTTAAAATACTGGAGTTATTGTTCACATTAAAACACTTGGACACCACAGTGAGTTAGATGTATTTACCAGCAGTAACTCAGCAGCTAACGGAGCTGTTCCACGGCTTTTTTCTCCACTTTTTATACTGTTTTTAGCTAATGTTAGTCAGTGGAAATGTATGCTAACAGCTGCAAAGATGTCCGATCTCCATGGTAACTGTGGAATTTTCTGAACTCTATACAAATAAAGTGGATTTAATTTAATAAATACTCAATAATAAACAATCATTTCGTAAAGATATACTTATTCGTTTTTTTGTCTTTTTCTTCTGTATTAAAAAATGGTTTTGCATATAATACTGCAACAATTATAATAATAAAAAATATATATAAAAAAAAAAAATTATCCGCTTTTATTTTGTAACGGAAGTGCCGTTCTGCTGCAGGACTCTGAACCGGATGTCGCGCTGTTTGTAACGGCCGCCTTGACTCTCCTCGCGCCCGTTAAGAACTCGCGCCGTGTGTGTGCGTGCGTGCGTGCGGCTCGCGCTCTGTCCTCGCGCTGTTCCCTGGGGCTCCGTGTTTTCAACGGGACTCAAACAACTCTTTCCCCCCCCGGACAGAACTCGCTATGGCCGCGGACCCGAGCTAAAAACCCCGCTGCCCCGGAACCCTCACCGCCACGCGCACTTTCGGACTCCACTTTCCCCCACTTTTATCCCGGTTTTTCGGAGTTAAAATGCAGCCCCCGCCGAGAAAGGTAAGTTCTGTAGCCGCGGAGCTAACGTGAGAAAACGGCTGCTGCATATTTAATAGATGGAAATGTTGGCTTTGTTGTTGGCCCTTCCGCTCGTCCCAACTCCTAAACTTCTCTATTTCCCTTTAAAAGCTCATATTTTTACCAACTCAAAGCTTTTTCTCAGTGTTTCTAAACCGTGACTGCGTAGAAAACGTTCTGCCTTTTGCTCCAAAGTTACACAGGAGTCCCGTTGTTTTTGTAACGGACGAACATAATCAACAGTTGTTATATTTCACTGTTTTTTTAAGTTATATTACACTATTTTCGCCTTTTACTGTCAAACAAGTGGCCCGCAGAAAAGTGCGAAATTGTAATTACCGTTAACAACAACAAAAAGACCCGGATGTGTTTTTTTTAACGAGGTGATGTGATTTATTTAAAACACAATAAGGTTTTGTAAAGGCTGAAAGTGCGCGGGGATAACGGGAAAAGCAAATCCACTTCAGTGCGGAAAAATGTTTATGTGGCTCATATTTCAGAACATGGCCGTTTCCTCCCGTTTGGAGAGAGAACAAATCACTGAGATAAAGATGGATAAAAGGGACATGGTGTGTCTTTATCAAGTCAAAACTAGGATTCAAGAGGATTTTTCCCACAAACAAATCTGTGTTATCTGCGAAGGCAAGGCACGTTTATTTGTAGAGCACAATTCATACACAAGGCAATTCAGAGTAGGGCTGGGAACCTCTGGGTGCCTCACGAGTCGATACGCGATACATGGCTCACGATAACGATTATCTCACAATACTGCGATAATCGATATATTGCACAAAAATAATCTACGATACATCACGATAAAAAAAAACAAAAAAACATGCTACTTTTAGGCAGTGTCTATAGAACCGTCCGACGGCTACAAACTCTTTTGCTACTTTGCCGTCTCCTTATGACACCCCGCCATTCCGACGCGGAGTTTACAAGCTAACCTTACCTTAGCCCTAACCTTACCTTAGCCCTAACCTTACCTTAGCCCTAACCTTACCTTAGCCCTAACCTTACCTTAACCCTAACCTTACCTTAGCCCTAACCTTACCTTAGCCCTAACCTTACCTTAGCCCTAACCTTACCTTAGCCCTAACCTTACCTTAGCCCTAACCTTACCTTAGCCCTAACCTTAAGGATAGTGGAGTTTATAATCACGGGTATCCAATAGTGTCGGATTGGCGCGTTGGATACGTCCATAGCCGGGGAGTTGCGGGAACCGTCCGACGGCATCGTAGACACTTCGCTACTTTTAACCTTTATTTGAACATACTACATATTATTCATCATTTACATTTGTTTTCATGTGCTTTGTACCACTTTTATAAATGATCCCTGACTTACTCACTGAAAATGGGTCATAGATCTGTCAGTGACTTAAAAAAGCTTTAAAAAAAAAAGTATTCTATTTATATTGAAAACCTAAATTCCATGACTTTAGAGCAGATTATAAAAGGAGAAAAAACATAGTTTTAAACAAAGGATTTTTCTGCTAGAAATAACATCATTTATTCTTAATTTCTTATCAGTTTGTCCCAAAAGCAGCAACATTTGACTCTCATAAAGAGACACCAGTCCTTATGTCCATGATGAGGAGAGAGAGCAGCTTCATAGTGTCTTTTATATCAGTACTTTTACTCTTATTCAAGTGAAGTAGGTCCTGACTGGAGACATAATCTTGAAATGTTCTGCTGAAGCTCAGGTGATTCATTTCTTTCCCAGGATCTCAACCAGAGAGGTTTCCTAAAAGAGCGAAAACATTTGAATTACTTTGGTCATAGTATTGCCATCGTGCAGGGAATAATGTGTCAGTTTGCCTGGTTCATAAATGTATTTGTTGTGAGCAATGAAAGGATGGATATGAGAAACTTTCAAGTACAGGTGAAACAGTATGACTGTGTTTTATTTTGCTTTTGAAATAGTGTGACCACCTCAAATAGTTTAAACAGAGACCAGGGGGAAAATTTGGCAGAACTTTGAAGTACAGAGGAATTAGTTTTTTTGTTTTTTATAGATCAGTCATTTTCATCCCACTAAAGGACACACACCTTTTCACTATTACAACGTATATAACACTGGGCGAGCAACAGATCGCAATGTATTATAAAGCAGTTAGACGTAATAAAAAAATAAATAAAATAAAATCACGAGGTCGGCTTCAATGAAAAAGTTGGACATTTTAAGCACCAGGAGGGACAGAGAACGACATGGCTCTGCAGTACAACCCAAAGAGGTGGTCACTATATTTAGATCTGTGGATTTATTTATCTTAATTTAAATCGTAGATGCAGCGTAAAGATATTTAGCGTTTGGTGAGGAGGGAAAGGAGGTAAGTTCGCCATCATACTTTACCTTATGTCACACTTTGAACAGTGGATGAATGTGTAGATCGTCCGTCCTGATGGTAAATCATCATTGAAGCAGCTGTTAGCATTGTGTTGTAGCGATAGCGGGGAGAGCCGTGTCCTTTCACCTCGTTAGCCTCCGTCCTATCTTCACCTCTCGTTGCTGAGTTTCTTCTTGTTTCCGCCGTGTTTTGATGATTTCTAAGGCCTGGTTTCCGCTCTGCTACCTGGTTCTGCCTGGCTACGAGTATTAGCACAGCTAGCTCCGCTCTGTTTACTACCATAGACTGAGCTGTGCTTGTGCGGAAACAAGCGCCGCTTAAAGTTCCGGGCGCGTAAGCGGCCCTGTTTCACGCGGTTTTAATGAGATATATTAATTAAACGAATCATCGAAGCGGGAAAATAATATTCGAAGCATTTTACTGATCGAGTTAATCGATTTAATCGATTAATCGCTGCAGCCCTAGATGTTATTGCTTTGTTATTGAACTATGACCCACGTGATGATGAAGTTTTAGACAGTCTCTTTTATTTGGACATTAACTTATATTTAAAATGTCCTTTCAGAAAACTATTACTGAGAAAATAAGACAAAAAGAGTCAGATGAACAAGTGCAAGGAGATAAACAAACACAAAATGGCAATTGTAATAAACTGTTGGTGTATTATTACATACTTATTATTGTTTAGATATTTTTTCTGTAATATCTTATCATTTACAACAGTATTGACGTTTTTAAAATCAAATTGAAGCTGTTTTAGGCCTGTCGCCGCCTGTGACTTTTACCTGACTTTTTGTACCGGACTTTTTGTTGTTGTAAAGTAAATTTATTTTTTACCATTTTTAACAATGTATGTTGTAAACACAGCAAAGAAACAGACCTTGTTGTTTGGTCTTTACCTAATTTCTTTACTGAGCGATAGAAGATAGAAGTAGAATCTAAATGAGTGACATTTATTTTGGAGGTGATCCCCCCTTCTTCACTCAAAGCTGTACACGCGCATGAAACCTGAATATAAACAATTTGCTTCAACAATTCGGACATGCAGGAGGGATTGTGAGAGCTAGAAACGAGTTGGGGACAAATAAAAAATCATGTACCACAGCTTTAACAAGGTGAATAAAGTGTAGCTAGAGCTACAATGAGATCCCATTATTCTACAGAAACAAAACTTGTTTAAAAGGTTGGAGAGCCCTGCAGTGGACTGTACCATTAATCTGTGGAAGGATTTTGAGTTAACAACTTTATTTTTTATTTTACACTACCCTTAATACATTGTACCTAAGGAAATGTATTACAGTGTAATGTGCTCTGTGACAATCTGTAATAACCTGTACCTGTTCAGACACAATGGAATACTGTGTATTTGTACTTTGGACGTACATAATATGACGTAAGATTCCTATAGAGTTTGGGCTTAACCTCTTCACTCCCGCCTGAACCGAGCACATTTACCCAAATCTAAAAGCCTCTGGGCTGCAGAGCAACAGTGTTTGTCTTATTTGAAAACTAAGGACTACAAAAGTGATCCTGATGTTTTTGCTGCGTTGTCGTCGGGTTTTTGTCACATATTTGAAGCGTTTTGGTCATGTTTTTGTCTCTTAAAAAAATAAAAGTGTTTTCGTCATGTTTTTGTTGCTTTTGTCACTTCCAAACTGTAGAAAATGTCCTTGGTTCAGGTGTGGGTTAAGAGGTTAAGGTTAGGGTTGTGTATGTGCTATAGGTGCAGGTTATTACAGGTGAATGGTACAGTCCACTGCAGGGGTTTCAACCTTTGTCCCGTGAGCTACTTAGACACAACACGAACATCGGAGAGCTAATAACGCTCCAAAGTCGTGCTGGGACAAAATATCGAATTGTAATACTTTGTGCTGCAATACCAAGTATCGATACTTTACCAAATATCGATACTTTACCAAATATCGATACTTTACCAAATATCGATACTTTACCAAATATCGATACTTTACCAAATATCGATACTTTACCAAATATCGATACTTTACCAAATATCGCACTCTTTTGTTTCCCAGTGACAGTTACAGCAATGTTCACGTCTTGTGTTCATGCACTTTTCTGTGGAGTTTGCATGTTCTCCCCATGTTAGCGTAGCTTTCTTCCATTTCCCCTACCACCTAAAACATGCACAATAGGCCAGAATGAATGCAGCAGGTGAGTGGTTTAGTTTATGTTTTTAACCACAGTGTCCAATACAAGAGGAAGCCTGATCGTTATTATCAGCAGATCATTTATGAAACAAAAGGAAGTGTTAAATGTGACTTCCACATGATAAACCGAAACATGTCTAACCCTCACGTCATGGGATCATTAACACGTATGTCTCTAAATGTGTCGACCTGTTTATTTCCTGATGACAAACAAAAACAAACGGCACATAAAGTTCCTGCTGTACGAGTGTGACTGTGCACTAGGAGTGTCACAATATATCGATTTTCCGCTATATCACGATATTTTGCGGGACGATACGATACCAATACTTATTATTCCGATATTGATACTTTTGATGACGTCATGCATATTAATGAGAAACGTCATGCATACTAATGAGGCAGCAGTGCTTCACTGTTTTCACAGTCAATAGAGGCAAATAATGATCAAGAGTTCAGTCAGACCAGCAGGGGGCAGCACTACAGTTTTAAGCACTTGGACCAAACACTGTCACACAAATACATTACTTTTAATGATAGTTTTTATAATTATAAAGAAGATTAATCTGGGGTTGATTTATTACTGTTTAAACAGGACTGTGGTTTCTTGTTTATTTAAATGTAAATGAAGTCAGTGACAGATCTAAGACCCATTTTCAGTGAGTAAGTCAGGGATCATTTATAAAAGTGGTACAAAGCTCATGAAAAGAAATGTAAATGATGAATAATATGTAGTATGTTCAAATAAAGGTTAAAAGTAGCATGTTTTTTTATCGTGATGTATCGTAGGTTATTTTTGTGCAATATATCGATTATCGCAGTATCGGCGTATCATGAGATAATCGTTATCGTGAGCCATGTATCGCGTATCGTATCGTGAGCGACCCAGAGGTTCCCACCCCTAATGTCCACTGTTATCATCATCACTTTGTAGATTTAAATAAGAGATTTTACTGTGTTACACTGATGCAGATGGTTTAAGGCGAACAGGGAAATAAATGTAATGTAGAGATATCAGTTTGTAGAAGCAGATGTTGTTAAAGTTTAGTCTCGTTGTCTGCACATGTGTATATTCCTCCCGTCTTTAGCCGCTGCTGTGTCCCACAAAGGAAATGACCATATTTGGATTACAGCGTCATCTCGTGCTACACGTGGATACCAAACATGTCAGTATTAGTGAATGAATCAGCGTGGGAAAGACCCGGGAGCCACACAGACATGTTGGAGTCACTTCCTGGATAAATCTCCGGCTCAAAGTGACAATCGCAGCTCTTTGTTTTTAGCACCGAGACCAAAGGGAACGACAGCTGCAGGACGGGCGGACGTTATAAGATTAACCCGTGTTATCGCACACGGGCCAATAAAACCATGTATTCATTTATTAGACTAATCAAACGTGGATGAGCTGACTTAAAGGAGCTATACCTTTTGTTTTTCTAGTTATGAAATTACATTTGCTTTGTCTTCCTTTAGTATATTGTAAACTCAGACATTTGTGTGGAAAACACTGTGTATCTAATTATAAAGCATTTGTCTCATGAACTTACAGGCTAGTTTTCTTACATTCTTGTGAAAGTGACCCTGAAAAGTGACCTGCGAGTTGTGAAACTTTCCCCTGGGAACAATTGTGATGCTACAAATATGTAAGGAAGATTAGCGATGACTTTGTACCCCCACATTTCCATTTAGTGGCTTCCTCTTTCGTGTTTGAAATGAAAAAATCAGGGCCTTTAAGCAGAAATGTAACATCATAAGCACAGCCTCGAGAACAGGGAAAACATCCAGTTATCCTTGTTTAATGTTTCTCAGTTTGTTATTAGAAAAACCCTTTATTTGTAACGTCTCATTTGCAATTCACTTTTTCACTTACTCAGCTACTTTTAAGAAAGTCTCTTGGTATCGGGTCTCGGTGGAGACCAGGGCCCGACCTGTATATCGGCCGGCTGATATACAGGTACAGTATTGGGCCGAGATTTGAGTGATTTACAACATAGGAAATGATATCTCTCATTATCATTTTTTGCATTTAGAAGAGCTTTAGCCTCAGGGGCGGAGAAACATGGCAGTGAACTTCGGTCACAACAAGTTTGTTTTATATTTTCAACCCCAGTATCAAAAACAAAACAAAAACTGGATCAGTGCATCTCAAAACATGGTGTCAGTAAAACACTGTAGAAACACTGTTAAAGCTAAAAGCTCTGATAATCAAATGTAGTAAACTTCATTTGGCTCCATGGATCTACTTTAAACACAGAAAAACAGACCGTGAGCCTGTCGTGTCTAAGCACATTTTCCTCCAGTAAGAACCAGGAAGTGAGAGGCTAAACTAGCGTAGCGTTAGCTCCGGCTTCTGATGAACTCCTGTGAACAACCGGGATGTGGAGGGTCTGTGAGAGCTAGAAACGAGTTTAGGCAACAGACTGTGCGACTTTCACGGTTTGATTCAGGTAGTGCATTTTTAAAAGAATAGACAGTATTTTTGTTGTTGTTGCATTTTTAACCCCATACTTAAAGGGATATTTCAGGATTTTTGACATTGGGCCTCATTTCCTAGTTATCCAGAGTGTTGTTGATGTCTGGAGATTTTAGAGACTATTTATTTTCTTAAATTCATGCAGTTCTTATATTTGAAGAGTCTAGTGGCGCTAGGCTAATGCTAGGCTAGTGCATTTCTATGGTATCAGTTAGCCTGCATTAAAAACAGTGTGACCCACTCCACAGTGCACCTGAGGTAAATCACTTATAACACCAGACTAACCATATAAATGTCTGTGTTAATAGAATCATTTAAAATAACTTATATTTGAGCAGCATCAGCTTCGTGGCTGTAAGCTAACGCAGCGGCGGAGTGATCTGTGAGAAAATAGTCCCTCAAAATGCGGTAATTCATGTGATACAAGGTCAGTTATATTTCAAACATGATTCTATTAACACAGACATTTATATGGTTAGTCTGGTGTTATAAGTGATTTACCTCAGGTGCACTGTGGAGTGGGTCACACTGTTTTTAATGCAGGCTAACTGATACCATAGAAATGCTTTAGCCTTGCATTAGCCTAGCGCCACTAGACTCTTCAAATATAAGAACTGCATGAATTTAAGAAAAAAATATCTCCAGACATCAACAACACTCTGGATAACTAGGAAATGAGCCCAATGTCAAAAATCCTGAAATATCCCTTTAAACCATTTTCTCCAGTTTTACCCAAATCTAAAAGCTTCCCGACTGGAGCTTATTTGGAAGTGACTGGATTCACAAACCTGACACATCTGATGCTGAAAGTCCTTTAGTCTCCACGTTTGGACGCCTTTATGAGACAGTCATGTGACCTTAGTTCATTTCAGCTGAGAGAGAAGACGCTGGACTTTGGGACAGTTTTTGTTTCATTTGGAAAAGTCCAGCCGTTACAGAAACATTAACAAGAAACCGAGTCTCGTTACCGTAGTTACCACAGTAGGATTCTGAGCTACTTAAACTGTTTACGATGTTGTGACGTCACGTGAACTTATTGTTAAATTTGTGCAGGGATTGTCCCGGTTTTCCTACATTAGCTCCATCCTTATTTAGTATCTTTAAAGTCTTTGTTTTGTCACAGTTTGATGGAAAAGCCAAAGCTCTCATGTTTTGTGTATAAATCTACTGTATTGTCGTCACGGCGAGTCACTAACGGGAGTCTGTGACGTCTGTTTCAGGTCCGGGTGACGCAGGAGCTGAAGCAGGCGCACGGCGAGCAGATCAACCGGCTACAGCTCAAACACCAGAGCGAGTGTGAGCTGCTGGAGGACCTCAGGTGAGACACGCCTTCCTGTGGTTTGTCATTAACATCTCATCAGAGGCAGGAACTGATCTGAATATGAGTCAGCCTTTAGCTCAGAGACACTTTTATATCACGCTCATTCTGATCTAAAGTCTGTACATTCATTAAGGCTTTAGAACCAGGCTTCGACAGAAACAACTGTGGACAGCAGCTGAAAACACCTGGATTGTTCAGGATTTAGTTTGAGGGAGAAGCTGCAGGTGAAAGCATTGATGTTTCCAACAGTGGTCAGTGTTGAGATTTTTAGCGAGTTTTCTCCTCATCTTAGTTTTAAAGTCAGAATAAAAAAACTAGGGACGGATATCGGAGCCAATACTGAAAAAAATACGATATCGGGTATCGGCTACAAATATCTGATCCTGAACCGTTTTGGCTCTCACCGCTTTAAAAACACAACTTTCAGCGACTACATCTAAGTGAATATAGACATGTCAGTTAGGTTTAACCTGCGCAAAACTCTTCTCCATGCAGTCGGCAAGATACATATAAAACAATATCTTTTATTTTTGCTTATACTGGATTGTTCGACAGTTTGTGTGTTAGTGGTTCCCCTTTAATGCCCAGCCCCTGTTTGCTTGGATCCGCCCTGCTGTAGATTCTGCACAGCCTTCTGAAGTCTGTGAATCTTCCTCTTCACTCACCGTTGAGATGGTTTCCTCCTGTCTTTTCCCGCTGTACTGATGAAGCTCTGTGTTGGGAAACCAAAAGCATGTGGCGAATTACCATATGTAAACATAGATGCTCTTGTTTTACACTGATCTTTCAACAGTTACACTGAAATCAATAATAAATATAATGTCCAGCGAGTCATTAAGAGTCATGGGCCTCAAGTCTAAGTCAAGTCTTTTTGGAGCTTTGGTCAAGTAAGTCTCAAGTCCTGAACATTGTGACTTTACCTCTACTAATCTGTCACAAAATAAAAACACACATTTAAACCTGGCTCTGTCCATGTTCTAGAGTTTGTCGCTGAAAATATCAACAGTTTGGTCAATTTTTACAAATAAAACGCCTTAAAGGGATATTTCAGGATTTTTGACATTGGGCCTCATTTCCTCGTTATCCAGAGTGTTGTTGATGTTTGGAGATATTTTTTTCTTAAATTCATGCAGTTCTTATATTTGAAGAGTCTAGTGGCGCTAGGCTAGGGCAAGGCTAGTGCATTTCTATGGTATCAGTTAGCCTGCATTAAAAACAGTGTGACCCACTCCACAGTGCACCTGAGGTAAATCACTTATAACACCAGACTAACCATATAAATGTCTGTGTTAATAGAATCATGTTTGAAATATAACTGACCTTGTATCACATGAATCACCGCATTTTGAGGGACTATTTTCTCGCAGATCACTCCGCCGCTGCGTTAGCTTACAGCCACGAAGCTGATGCTGCTCAAATATAAGTTATTTTAAATGATTCTATTAACACAGACATTTATATGTTTAGTCTGGTGTTATAAGTGATTTACCTCAGGTGCACTGTGGAGTGGGTCAGACTAGTGCTGGGCGATATGGAAAAAACTTATATCACGATATGGATTATTTTATATCACGATAACGATACATATCACGATATACCACAATAAAGTCAGTTTTCAGTTATTCTTTGAAAAGTTTGACAAAAATATCATTGCTTACTTTTTTTCAACTTTATTTGAAGCAGTGGTTTTGCTATGGATAATTTATATAGCATATATTGTCAATGTCAGGAAAAATGTGAGACTGCAGGATAAATGGGCTAAACATGATCTGACCAGAGTCAACACGAATTTAACAACAGAAATGTGTAAACTCGTGCGTAGAGAACGACTTACTCAGAGCATCATCTGCTCCTCAATATCAAGGCTCATATTACACTAAAACAAATGTAAATTGGAGCTTATTACCGCCATTTTCTCAACTTTAATGTAATGTTTAAGAAACAGTGGGCGAGCAGTTTGTATTGTACGTCTTTAGCTGCTCTACGCGCTGCCCGATCCGTCTCTTACCTCCTGCACCACGCCTCTCCTCTCTTCTCTCTCGTGTGTTTAATCCAGATCCACGCGCTAAAAAGATCCATCACTAAAAAGCTGTTTAGTTGCCGTGCGTAAAGCAGTGAAACCACGCGGTGTTTAACAGGGAGAGAGAGCCCCGCGTGTACGTCCATTAGATGTCGCCGTTGCTACAGCAGGTGTGGTGGCGGACAGAGATATCGTAAAGCAGGGGGGTGTCGCAAAACCACAAGGCAGAGTTTCTTTGCGAAAAAGTTCTTTTTTATTCTTGTTTATAATCACTTAATATAAACCTAGAGGATGCATAGTGACAAGACAACACTAATACATTCTTGTGGCCTATTTAATGACATATTTGCTTTAATAATTGATTAAATTAGGTTAGAAACGATAGAAACGATAGAAGAGAAATGGCACGATAGGCACTTTTCTATCGTCCCCACGATATGTATCGTCATATCGCCCAGCACTAGGTCAGACTGTTTTTAATGCAGGCTAACTGATACCATAGAAATGCTTTAGCCTTGCCCTAGCCTAGCGCCACTAGACTCTTCAAATATAAGAACTGCATGAATTTAAGAAAAACATATCTCCAGACATCAACAACACTCTGGATAACGAGGAAATGAGGCCCAATGTCAAACATCCTGAAATATCCCTTTAATTTTATGATCAAAACATGACAGAAAATGTCCTGCTTATATTTATGTCAGTAATCTACAGCAGGAGTTTCACACTGATGTCTGTTTCCCGCTCACCTGCAGAGTTTTGCCTTGAAATAACTGTGTAAACGATTCTGTGGCGACGCTTCGCACAGCCCTGAGTTTTGCAGTTGTGACTTGATGAAGATGGAGTTGGCGGTGCACATTTTTAAACTTCCCGTGTGTGAGAGACGTGAACCTTCAAACAGCTGCAGCCGAGGTCACAGCCAGCGGCCAGATGTTCCAGCGCCGTGGGAGGCTCGCACAATGGGATTCAGTGAAGAGCGAGAGGGAAGAGCTCTGAGCTGCAGACTGAGCTCAGGCCCCGACACGTTTAATCTGTGCTGCTTCGCTCCTGACCAAGAGCCACGCGACCAATAACTCCTCAAACTCCGACACAGAGCAGAGACTCGCGTCGGAACAAGCACAGAGGGCTCGGCGATACTGACACTAACTAATACCTGACTTTCTCAATAACGATGATGAAGCGATACTTTTGCAAACATCAGAACTATGTAAAAATGTGCTGCAGACGAATTTACATTGCTTTAATTTGTCCCTTTTCTTTTTATTATTTATTTATTATTTTGCTCTTCACCAGAAACATGGTATGGAGCACAAACTTAAACATGTCTTACTGACAGACAAAGTAATATACAAAACAAAACAAAGCAACACTGATACAGTGGGAGAACCCTCTTTAAGAAGGCGCCATGGTTACAGATGCTCTTTAACTGAAACAGCAGCACCAACTTGAACATGGATGGATAATTACAATAATACTTAGGCAGATATGTCTCTCTGAAAACCAATATCTCATTGTTCGTACTCTCTAATATGACATGTAATTCATCTCCAACACAATTATTGACACATAAATTACATGTTCTCATATTTCTTTCCAGCCCTTTGTACCAATGACCTTAGGAATCCTTGAATATTTGTTCGGAAGTTACAGATGACTTGCCGGTATTTTGAATTTTCACAAAGCAAGTATTTCTCAAAATTATAGTCTTGCTTGATTTCAGCATAAAAATCACAGGATGTCATATCTTTAATCTCACTTTGCCACTTTTGAATGTGTTGGTCCTTCAGTGTTCGGACACTGCTGAACGACTGTGTGGCCCAAACAGGACAAACCACAGGTGTCCAGGATGTTCTTGACCTGGCGCAGCCATGGGGAAATGTAGTCACCTGTTGTGAAAAGTTGATGATTATAAATTGAACAGATCTGAACAGACAAGTAAAAACATGCTCCACATTTTGACCACATTTTGCACTAGTGGCTGCACGATATTGAAGTAACTTGCAATATGCGATACGGCTGTTTAATATCGCGATGACGATATTATTGTGATATTTTGCCAAACCATTTCAACACGAGATGTTGAGATGTTAAACACAAATGGTAAGTTTTTCAGCAGAAGTAATAATAATAATACACAAAATTAGGATCAAAACAGGAAATGTTTAACTAAAAATCTCAGTCAGATGAAGTCTCTCTTTGGAGGAGAAAAACTGACCCCAGATCAGCAAAGAGAGGCCTCTGTGAGTGTGGGAAACATGTGTGTCCCGAGTCCCGATTGGTCAACTGTCGGCACAACACAGTTCAGAGCCGCAGGTTCGAGTCCTGAACTCGTTTATAGTTCTGTCAAATGGAAATCAGAGTCAGTGACACGAAGAAGCGAGACGCACTTCAGGATTTACAGTCAAGTCCGAGTGAAGTGTGTTTAGAGCTGGGAAACATATCGTCTACAAGATAATATCCAAATTACAATATCGAGTTCATCTCCAAAATAACCTGTGGAAACTAAGGCTGCACAGTATATCACAAATATATGCAATATCCGTATCGCAAGAAGTCACAATATATCACATTATCACTAAAGAGATGAAGCCGGAGAGACTGTAACAGACTGGTGTAGTCGATATGTGTGAACCCTCAGTAGAATCGCACTAAACCCAGCCATGTGGTCCCCCCCATTCTTCTGTCAGGCTCATTGAGTTGCCTTGTGTATGAAATGTGTGGTATAAATAAAGTTGACTTTCTTTCTTTTCGCAAAATCTCTTAAGACTGAAAAAACGGTGTCGTCTGTGCTGAGTTTAAGATGTTAAATAGAAACTAGCCAATAATCTCTAGTGAGGGAAAAGTCCATGTTTTCACCGGCAGCGTCTCGATGTTACAGTATATTGAATATTGTTACATAGATCCTGGTGTAAGCTCTGACTTATCTCTGTGTTTCTCTTTTCCAGAGTGTTCAGTCATAAGCGCGCCGCCATCGAGCGAGACTACGCCCAGGTAAGTCTCTCTGAAGGTTAAACGCCTTGTCATTTCAGACTGATTACGGTGTCACAGCGTTGGGGAGAGTGTGTGGTCACACTCGCTGTTCGCCGCAGTTTCCTTCTGTCTGTGGTGGAGTTTTACACCGGACTGAGGAATGTGCAGACGCTTCTTAAGAGTTCTCAGAACCCGCTGAGCTCTGAACAGCCCCACACTGAGGCCATAACAATTGAATGGCACTTCACAGAAAGACAGTTTAGTCTTTACATGAGCTCGAGTTGCCCGGTTATTACTGTCGGCAAATCCTGGACAATATTCTGGATACGTCAGAGAAACCATATCCCTGTTTACGCGAGCAGAACTGCAGTATCCTGGATTAGAGCTGGGCAGTCTCGTCTACAAGATCATATCGAAATAGGTGTTTGGAAGAATATATGCAAAGAACAAAAAAACTAATGTGGAGGAAAAAGAGAACAGAGTGTGGAAAATTAGGGGGAAAAGCAAAAAAATGGATTAAAAATAAATTTAGAAAAATTGTTTATTCTAGTAACAAGTGATATAGAGACTTCCCGTTTTTTTGCATTGGAAAGAGCGAAATGAGGACTTTAAAATGAGCCCTCCCACAACTCCCTCGGCCTCAACTGAGAAACATTGCGATGAAAACTGGTTAGCTACAACTTTGTGAAATCAGAAGCTCAGAACTATGCTAATGCTAACGGCAATTAATCAAAGCTGGGACAGAAACTATGATTGAATCACCCAAAGTAGTAAAATAAAATCGGCCACTGCTGGAGCCAATTTTTACATTCGGAAAAATCGGCCAAAAATATCAGCCGAGCAAATCGACATCGGCCTTAGAAAAACCCATATTTCTCTAAAACAGAGATAAGGACTATCCAAGGAAGCTCTTAAAGCGGGCTACCTTGTTGTTGTAAATTTATTTGTGCTACCCCAGAGTATGTTGTTTACACAGCAATAAACAGTCCTTGTTTCTGGCGGCACGGTGGCACAGTGGTTAGTGCTCTCGCTTCACAGCTAGAAGATCCAGGGTTCGATTCCCACCTGGACGGGGCCTTTCTGTTTGGAGTTTGCATGTTCTCCCCGTGTCTGCGTAGGTTTCCTCCGGTTTCACCTACCACCAAAAACATGTACAATAGGCCAGGGTGAATGAGTATGGTGGTGGTCAGAGGGACCGTTGGTGCAGTCATGACAGCGCTTCTGTCAGTCTCCCCCAGGGGAAACTGAAGCTACTACGTCACCACAGAGTATGGAGTGAATGTACAATGCTCTCATGTAAAGCGCTTTGTGACCATGTCTGTGAAAGGCGTTTTATAAATAAAGATCTTCTTTTCTTCACCTAAATGTTTATTGAGCGATGAAAGATAGAAGTAGAATCTAAATGAGAGCAGTTCATTTTGGGCTGATCCTGCTGCTTCACTTTGCCACCGCTCAAAGCTGTAAAACATGCGGGAAACGTGCACATCATTATTTTCTGGAACCATTCGAATGTGCTGGAGGGTCAGTGAGAGCTAGAAAACGAGTTTGGGCCAAAACTGAAAATGTTTACAGTTTGAACAAGAAAAATCAGGTCCCTCAGCTTAAAACTGGAGAGCTCTGTCACAGCTTCAGCGACAGAAACTCCACAGGGACAAACCTTTGTCGTGAGTCAGTGACAATGACAGAACAGCACGGTGCCCCCTACTGTTCCTGCATTGTAGTGTTTTTAATTGAGACTAGCCGTCAATATTATACTTTTTGCTTTGGAGCCTTTATAGAAATGGAGTAGAAAGTATTTATCTTTGAAATGTTGTGGAGGAAACGGATAAGAGCTTTGCATAAGTACGACACAACAATAGCTATAATACAGGCACTAGAATAAAATAACGAGTGCTTGATCAGACCAGTCCCTTTGGCGACACACACAGAGCTCCTAAACTCTGAGCCTCTTCAGCCAGTTCCACCTGCAGCAGCTGATTGTTATTCAGTGTCCGCTCTTCCCCTGCTCCTCCACACAGGCTGCTCTTTGACACGAGCTCCTTTCAGACGCTGGAGCGCGACGCACATCACGGCTTTAAAGTCAAAGGTACAACTTAATCAGAGCTCAAAGAAACCAAGTGGTGGTTTCGTTTTTGAATAAACTAGTTATTAGTAAAAAATGTCTCTTGTTTTTTGGTTCAAAGCTCCATAAATCCATCAGGAATCAGATCTGTAAAATCCTTGTGTGTAAAACCTTCCGAATGTAGTCTCGCTGTTCGCCTGTAAAGGGCGGAGTCTGTTAGATTTTTTAGATTTATTTGAAAAGGGACAGTGCACATTAATCAACATTTTACAATGTAAATATGCCCGAGTTAGCAGAAGAAGCTAATTTTCATCGGTAGACCCTTTGGCACATCTCAAAGCCAGCCTAAAAAAACAGGATTAAAATCACACAGCAATTTACAAAATACAATATAGTTACATACATACATAGTACATAAAATGAGCCAAGTATACATTTTCAATATAACTAGTGCTCACAAGTCTGTGTCTCCACGAGCCACTTTTTGGCATTCTTTTTAAATGAATTAAATGAGGAAGACTCGCGACTTGATTCAGGCGCTGTGTTCCACTGTTGGGAGGCTTTATAGGAAAACACGGCCTGACCAAATGCAGTTTTTCTGAGGGGGAGGTCGCAGTCTTCCCTCACTGCCCCTCCAGTTACTCTGGCAGCACTCGATCTGAAGTTTACAAACTCGCTCAGTGAAGGGGGAGCAGAGCCAGTTTTAATTCTATACATTAAACAGATGTTTTTGAATTTTATAAGATTGTCCCAACTTAGTAACTTATATTTCTGTAAAGTGCAGAGTCTTATGGAGCGACTAAAGGTCAGATGTTGTTGAAGTTTAGTCCCTGTGTATATTTCTCCGTCTTTAGCCGCTGCTGTCTCCCACAAAGGAAATCATCTCGGTCACAGCCTTTCGTGCTACACTTGGATACCAAACATGTCAGTATTTGTGAATGAAGAAGCGTGGGAATGTCACGGTAGTGGGTGAGGTGTGGGATAGACCCAAAAGCAGGCAGCTCACGGTACAAACTCAAATTTAATGGACAAATTCCAAGTACAAAGCAGCAAAAAGCAAAAGGTAACAGGCAGAACTCACTACAGGAGCCGGGGTACACGGCATCCAAACAGACTTGGCAAAAAAAAAACAGGCACGACCAACGCACAACAACAACACACACAACAACGACGATGCTCAGACAAAGACAAAGGAGAACACAGGGGAATAAATACACACACAAGGGAAACGGGGAACAGGTGTAACACATCAGGGCAGGGCAGGTAATCAACAGGAGGAAGGGAAAGCACAATCACAACCCAGACCAAAATGCCAAAATAAAACCCACAAGACAGGAACACAGAACAAAACAGGGGAAAACAGAACAAAACCAAGACCAAATTAAATAATCAAACCCAAACCATGACAGGGAAAGACCAGGGAGCCACACAGACATGTTAGAGTCACTTCCTGGATAAAGCTCCGCCTCAAAGCCACAAAACGTCAGAAAATAAACATTGGAAAGACAGAGTTTGGGCTGTTTAAAACCATTAAACTCTAAGCACTTCATTAACAGTGATTTTTGTCAAAGCCGCTTTACTTCTTTTCCAAACACTGCTATTGTTTGATCTTATTGACAGTTTATTCCTTTGCTCTGTTATGTCTGTCCCTGTCTGAGAGTAAACTAAGGCCTCTCTGTTTGCTCCTCGTCAGAGCCAGAGCCTTTATTTATCTCCTGAGGGCTCTGTTCCCACAAAACTCTGGCATTTTCTGCTCAAAATAAGCTGAGGTCGGCAGAAGCTCAAACAGGTGAGAGGCCTGTTCAGTATAATCCTCGTTACTATCACAGTAACGCATTGTTTTTGTCAGCTCTCTTAGGTTTCGTCCAGTTTTAGTAACAATAGAAGTATGAATAGAGGTATAACGGCCACTAAAATCACATTTCTGCTGATGTGACGTTCCTGACCGAGCGGCTCTTTAAGGCGAGCGGTTCGAACCTGATCTGGATTGTGAAAAGAGCCGGATCTTTTTTCCCCAGAACTCCCCGACGAACACGAGAATCAGCTTTCTGCTCTAAAGTCAAAGCTAAAGGCACTAAAAATGATTAGTCAGACAGTTACAGCTTCTTTTTATATTAGATTTGATTCACAAACACGTTTTTCAAAGCCTAACTATCAGTCCTTTGTCATTTTAGAGGATTTGAATTAAAAAAAGTATCGATGGGGTCTAAGATAATGTGAGTTATTCACACTCTTTGAAATGAACAGATCCCAAAGACTCGGCTCCCAGAAAAGAGCCGTAAATCCCATCACTAGACATTTGATTCAACGACTTGGAGGGCACAGTTTGGTGTTTATCCGGTACAAAACCCCCACAGAAAATGTTTAAAGGATCTGTATCATGCTATTTTAGCCATTCCAAAGTAAAGTATAGGCATATATATGATATATTGTACCTCTATCACTATGGAGTACTCATTTTGAGAGAAATATAAGTATTTTTGGGGGTATTTTCCCTACCCGGAAGACAAAACGCTTCGATTCAGTTAACTCCGCCCCTCTCTCCACTCATTCCACATTTGCAGTATTATAAATATAAATATTGCTGCAAAAAGTGAAGTTACTTCACATAATGCAGTTATAAGGAGTTGACATGTGCAAAGCAGTTTCATAAATGGCTAACACACACGCTAACACACACGCTAACATGCGTTTTGATTAACTCACCGCTCAGTCTGGCATCCCCATGAGATCGCGTTGGTTATAAAAGTTAATCCACTTTGATTCTGGCCAAGGTTCACCAAGCATCCATCAGGTTGGTTGATATAGTAGCTTAATCCCGGAAAGAAATTCCAACTTCTGGCGAGTGCACTCTTCTTTAGGAAGGTTGAATAGTCCTGTTCCTCTCGTAGCTAAACGCGCATCCGTGGCATTATCGGTAAGAAAAAAGAACAGGCGTGTCCAGAGTAGGTTAGAAAGAGCTCAGTCTTCAAAAACAACACTTCTGCTGGGATCCATGGCTCCTCCAGCCGTGGGTGCGCTTGATTAGCATCGTGGGACAGCACAGACGCGTCGGAGAGTTTTTTTTTTTTTTTTTTTTTTAAAAAAAACAAAAAAACAAAAAACAAACTGTTTTATAAATAACTAGAAATGCAGCAATGGCTGCGCCATTGCGATTGACTGCGGAACTGCGGGAATCGAATGCAGAAATTGCATAAATTTGCATAAATTGGTTAATTTGCATAATCTAATGTTCATAAACTGGTGAAATAGCATAAACTGGTAAAATTGCAGAAAAACTGTAAAATGCATAAATTGGTTAATTTGCATAATCTAATTTGCATAAACCGGTAAAATGCATGAACAGTTTAAATTGCACAAACTGTTATGTTGCATAAACTGGTTAAATTGCAAAAAAAACGGTAAAATGCATTAATTGGTTAATTTGCATAAATTATATAAACTGCATTAACTGTTTAAATTCATAAATCCTAAATGGCATGAATTGTTATGTTGCATAAACTGGTTAAAATGCGTAAACTGGTTAAATTCCATAAAGTGGTTAATTTGCATAAATTGTTTATATTGCATAAACTTTTTAAATTCCATAAACTGGTCAAACTGTTGAAATCGCCTAAATGCTGAAATTGCAGAAGCTGCACAAATGGCTGAAACACTTGGAGTGCCAGAAATCCTATTAAAATGCATTGGCTGGATTCGCCATACACACTAATGGGGCAGAGACCACATACACACCAATGCAAAATTTCAAATTCCCGTAGAAAAACACTGGAAAACTGCAGAAGGCCAATTTTTCTCAAAACCCACAAGTTGCGGAAGCTGAACATGCACAAATTGCAGAAATTGCAGAAATTGCGGAAAAAAATGCGGAAAAGCATGAATTTGCGGTAGCCCCATTATGCGTCAATGGGAAAAATGTTCGGTATTTCGTCCGATTGCGGAAAACCGTAAATCGCAGAAGTCCGAAAAGTAATAGCAGGATTCTCCTCAACATGCGGAACGTTTTGATGCATAACTTGCAGAAATTGCACAAAGCATGAAAGTGCTGAAAGGTGCAGAAAATCAGGAAAAATGTGCGGGAATAATAATAACTAGAAATGCAGCAATGGCTGCGCCATTGCGATTGACTGCGGAACTGCGGTAATCAAATGCAAAAATTGCATAAATTGCATAAATTGGTTAATTTGCATAATCTAATGTTCATAAACTGGTTAAATTGCAAAAACTGTAAAATGCATAAATTGGTTAATTTGCATAATCTAATTTGCATAACCGGTAAAATGCATGAACAGTTTAAATTGCACAAACTGTTATGTTGCATAAACTGGTTAAATTGCAAAAAAAACGGTAAAATGCATTAATTGGTTAATTTGCATAAATTATATAAACTGCATTAACTGTTTAAACTTCATAAATCCTAAATGGCATGAATTGTTATGTTGCATAAACTGGTTAAAATGCGTAAACTGGTTAAATTCCATAAAGTGGTTAATTTGCATAAATTGTTTATATTGCATAAACTTTTTAAATTCCATAAACTGGTCAAACTGTTGAATCGCCTAAATGCTGAAATTGCAGAAGCTGCACAAATGGCTGAAACACTTGGAGTGCCAGAAATCCTATTAAAATGCATTGGCTGGATTCGCCATACACACTAATGGGGCAGAGACCACATACACACCAATGCAAAAATTTCAAATTCCCGTAGAAAAACACTGGAAAACTGCAGAAGGCCAATTTTTTCTCAAAACCCACAAGTTGCGGAAGCTGAACATGCACAAATTGCAGAAATTGCAGAAATTGCGGAAAAAATGCGGAAAAGCATGAATTTGCGGTAGCCCCATTATGCGTCAATGGGAAAAATGTTCGGTATTTCGTCCGATTGCGGAAAAACCGTAAATCGCAGAAGTCCGAAAAGTAATAGCAGGATTCTCCTCAACATGCGGAACGTTTTGATGCATAACTTGCAGAAATTGCACAAAGCATGAAAGTGCTGAAAGGTGCAGAAAATCAGGAAAAATGTGCGGGAATAATAATAATAACTAGAAATGCAGCAATGGCTGCGCCATTGCGATTGACTGCGGAAATGCGGGAATCGAATGCGGAAATTGCTAAAATTGCATAAATTGGTTAATTTGCATAATCTAATGTTCATAAACTGGTAAAATCGCATAAACTGGTAAAATGCATAAAATGGTAAAATGCATAAATTGGTTAATTTGCATAAACTGGTTAAATTGCAGAAAAACTGTAAAATGCATAAATTGGTTAATTTGCATAATCTAATTTGCATAAACCGGTAAAATGCATGAACATTTTAAATTGCACAAACTGTTATGTTGCATAAACTGGTTAAATTGCAAAAAAAACGGTAAAATGCATTAATTGGTTAATTTGCATAAATTATATAAACTGCATTAACTGTTTAAATTTCATGAATCCTAAGTGGCATAAATTGTTATGTTGCATAAACTGGTTAAAATGCGTAAACTGGTTAAAATGCGTAAACTGGTTAAATTCCATAAAGTGGTTAATTTGCATAAATTGTTTATATTGCATAAACTTTTTAAATTCCATAAACTGGTCAAACTGTTGAAATCACCTAAATGCTGAAATTGCAGAAGCTGCACAAATGGCTGAAACACATGGAGAGCCAGAAATCCTATTTAAATGCATTGGCTGGATTCGCCATACACACTAATGGAGCAGAGACCACATACACACCAATGCAAAAATTTCAAATTCCCGTAGAAAAAAACCGGAAACTGCATGCGGCCAATTTTTTCTCAAAACCCACAAGTTGCGGAAGCTGAACATGCACAAATTGCAGAAATTGCAGAAATTGCGGAAAAAAATGCGGAAAAGCATGAATTTGCGGAGCCCCATTATGCGTCAATGGGAAAATGTTCGGTATTTCGTCCGATTGCGGAAAAACCGTAAATCGCAGAAGTCCGAAAAGTAATAGCAGGATTCTCCTCAACATGCGGAACGTTTTGATGCATAACTTGCAGAAATTGCACAAAGCATGAAAGTGCTGAAAGCTGCAGAAAATCAGGAAAAATGTGCGGGAATAATAATAATAATAATAATAATAAAGAAACGGAAACCAATAATTGACTGCGGAAAATTCCGCAGTCAATCAACTAGAAATGCAGCAATGGCTGCGCCATTGCGATTGACTGCGGAACTGCGGTAATCAAATGCAAAAATTGCATAAATTGCATAAATTGGTTAATTTGCATAATCTAATGTTCATAAACTGGTTAAATTGCAAAAAACTGTAAAATGCATAAATTGGTTAATTTGCATAATCTAATTTGCATAAACCGGTAAAATGCATGAACAGTTTAATTGCACAAACTGTTATGTTGCATAAACTGGTTAAATTGCAAAAAAAAACGGTAAAATGCATTAATTGGTTAATTTGCATAAATTATATAACTGCATTAACTGTTTAAACTTCATAAATCCTAAATGGCATGAATTGTTATGTTGCATAAACTGGTTAAAATGCGTAAACTGGTTAATTCCATAAAGTGGTTAATTTGCATAAATTGTTATATTGCATAAACTTTTTAAATTCCATAAACTGGTCAAACTGTTGAAATCGCCTAAATGCTGAAATTGCAGAAGCTGCACAAATGGCTGAAACACTTGGAGTGCCAGAAATCCTATTAAAATGCATTGGCTGGATTCGCCATACACACTAATGGGGCAGAGACCACATACACACCAATGCAAAATTTCAAATTCCCGTAGAAAAACACTGGAAACTGCAGAAGGCCAATTTTTTCTCAAAACCCACAAGTTGCGGAAGCTGAACATGCACAAATTGCAGAAATTGCAGAAATTGCGGAAAAAAATGCGGAAAAGCATGAATTTGCGGTAGCCCCATTATGCGTCAATGGGAAAAATGTTCGGTATTTCGTCCGATTGCGGAAAAACGTAAATCGCAGAAGTCCGAAAAGTAATAGCAGGATTCTCCTCAACATGCGGAACGTTTGATGCATAACTTGCAGAAATTGCACAAAGCATGAAGTGCTGAAAGGTGCAGAAATCAGGAAAATGTGCGGGAATAATAACTAGAAATGCAGCAATGGCTGCGCCATTGCGATTGACTGCGAACTGCGGGAATCGAATGCATAAATTGCATAAATTGCATAAATTGGTTAATTTGCATAATCTAATGTTCATAACTGGTGAAATTGCATAAATGGTAAAATGCATAAACTGGATGAATTGCATAAACTGGTTAAATTGCAGAAAAACTGTAAAATGCATAAATTGGTTAATTTGCATAATCTAATTTGCATAAACCGGTAAAAATGCATAACTTTCATGTTGCATGAATTAAGATTGCATAAACTGGTTAAATTGCAAAAAACTGTAAAATGCATAAATTGGTTAATTTGCATAATCTAATTTGCATAAACCGGTAAAATGCATGAACAGTTTAATTGCACAACTGTTATGTTGCATAAACTGGTTAAATTGCAAAAAAACAGTAAATGCATTAATTGGTTAATTTGCATAAATTATATAAACTGCTTAACTGTTTAAATTATAAATCCTAAATGCATAAATTGTTATGTTGCATAAACTGGTTAAAATGCGTAACTGGTTAAAATGCGTAAACTGGTTAAATTCCATAAAGTGGTTAATTTGCATAAATTGTTTATATTGCATAAACTTTAAATTCCATAAACTGGTCAAACTGTTGAAATCGCCTAAATGCTGAAATTGCAGAAGCTGCACAAATGGCTGAAACACATGGAGAGCCAGAAATCCTATTAAAATGCATTGGCTGGATTCGCCATACACACTAATGGGGCAGAGACCACATACACACCAATGCAAAAATTTCAAATTCCCGTAGAAAAAAAGTGGAAAACTGCAGAAGGCCAATTTTTTTCAAACCCACAAGTTGCGGAAGCTGAACATGCACAAATTGCAGAAATTGCAGAAATTGCGGAAAAAAAATGCGGAAAAGCATGATTTGCGGGAGCCCCATTATGCGTCAATGGGAAAAATGTTCGGTATTTCGTCCGATTGCGGAAAAACCGTAAATCGCAGAAGTCCGAAAGTAATAGCAGGATTCTCCTCAAATGCGGAACGTTTGATGCATAACTTGCAGAAATTGCACAAAGCATGAAAGTGCTGAAAGCTGCAGAAAATCAGAAAAATGTGCGGGAATAATAATAATAATAATTAATAAAGAAACGAAAACCATAATTGACTGCGGAAAATTCCGCAGTCAATCAATAACTAGAAATGCTGCAATGGCTACGCCATTGCGATTGACTGCGGAACTGCGGGAATCGAATGCAGAAATTGCATAAATTTGCATAAATTGGTTAATTTGCATAATCTAATGTTCATAAACTGGTGAAATAGCATAAACTGGTAAAATTGCAGAAAAACTGTCAAATGCATAAATTGGTTAATTTGCATAATCTAATTTGCATAAACCGGTAAAATGCATGAACAGTTTAAATTGCACAAACTGTTATGTTGCATAAACTGGTTAAAATTGCAAAAAAAATGGTAAAATGCATTAATTGGTTAATTTGCATAAATTATATAAACTGCTTTAACTGTTTAAATTTCATAAATCCTAAATGGCATAAATTGTTATGTTGCATAAACTGGTTAAAATGCGTAAACTGGTTAAAATGCGTAAACTGGTTAAATCCATAAAGTGGTTAATTTGCATAAATTGTTTATATTGCAGTAAACTTTTAATTCCACTATAAATGGTCAAACTGTTGAATCGTTAAATGCGAATTGCAGAAGCTGCCACAAGATGGCTGAACACATGGAGAGCCAGAAATCCCATTGGCTGGAGTCGCCGATACACACTAATGGGCAGAGGACCACATACACACCAATGCAAAATATTTCAATTCCTGTAGAAAAAAACTGGAATAACTGCCAGAAAGGCCAATTTTCTCAAAACCCACCAAGTTGCGGAAGCTGAACATGCACAAATTGCAGAAATTGCAGAAATTGCGGAAAAAAATGCGGAAAAGCATGAATTTGCGGGAGCCCCATTATGCGTCAATGGGAAAAATGTGCGGTATTTCGTCGATTGCCGGAAAAACCGTAAATCGCAGAAGTCCGAAAAGTAATAGCAGGATTCTCCTCACATGCGGAACGTTTTGATGCATAACTTGCAGAAATTGCACAAGCAATGAAAGTGCTGAAAGGTGCAGAAAATCAGGAAAAATGTGCGGGAATAATAATAATAATAACTAGAAATGCTGCAATGGCTGAAGCCATTGCGATTGACTGCGGAACTGCGGGAATCGAATGCAGAAATTGCAGAAATTGCATAAATTGGTTAATTTGCATAATCTAATGTTCATAAACTGGTGAAATTGCATAAAATGGTAAAATGCATAAACTGGATAAATTGCATAAACTGGTTAAATTGCAGGAAAAACTGTAAAATGCATAAATTGGTTAATTTGCATAATCTAATTGCATAAATCGGTAAAATGCATAAACTTTCATGTTGCATGAACTTAAGATTGCATACCTGGTTAAATTGCAAAAAACTGTAAAATTCATAAATTGGTTAATTTGCATAATCTAATTTGCATAAACCGGTAAAATGCATGAACAGTTTAAATGGCACAAACTGTTATGTTGCATAAACTGGTTAAATTGCAAAAAAAACTGTAAATGCATTAATTGGTTAATTTGCATAAATTATATAAACTGCTTAACTGTTTAAATTTCATAAATCCTAAATGGCATAAATTGTTATGTTGCATAAACTGGTTAAAATGCGTAAACTGGTTAAATTCCATAAAGTGGTTAATTTGCATAAATTGTTTATATTGCATAAACTTTTAAATTCCATAAACTGGTCAAACTGTAGAAATCGCCTAAATGCTGAAATAGCAGAAGCTGCACAAATGGCTGAAACACATGGAGTGCCAGAAATCCTATTAAAATGCATTGGCTGGATTCGCCATACACACTAATGGGGCAGAGACCACATACACACCAATGCAAAAATTTCAAATTCCCGTAGAAAAAAGTGGAAAACTGCAGAAGGCCAATTTTTTCTCAAAACCCACAAGTTGCGGAAGCTGAACATGCACAAATTGCAGAAATTGCAGAAATTGCGGAAAAAAATGCGGAAAAGCATGAATTTGCGGGAGCCCCATTATGCGTCAATGGGAAAAATGTTCGGTATTTCGTCCAATTGCGGAAAAACCGTAAATCGCAGAAGTCCGAAAAGTAATAGCAGGATTCTCGTCAACATGCGGAACATTTTGATGCATAACTTGCAGAAATTGCACAAAGCATGAAAGTGCTGAAAGGTGCTGAAATTCAGGAAAAAGATGGAATAATAATAATAATAATAATAATAATATTAAAGAACATGAAAACCAATAATTGACTGCGGAAAGTTCCGCAGTCAATCAACTAGAAATGCTGCAATGGCTGCGCCATTGCGATTGACTGCGGAACTGCGGGAATCGAATGCAGAAATTGCAGAAATTTGCATAAATTGGTTAATTTGCATAATCTAATGTTCATAAACTGGTGAAATAGCATAAACTGGTAAAATTGCAGAAAAACTGTAAAATGCATAAATTGGTTAATTTGCATAATCTAATTTGCATAAACCGGTAAAATGCATGAACAGTTTAAATTGCACAAACTGTTATGTTGCATAAACTGGTTAAATTGCAAAAAAAACTGTAAAATGCATTAATTGGTTAATTTGCATAAATTATATAAACTGCATTAACTGTTTAAATTTCATAAATCCTAAATGGCATAAATTGTTATGTTGCATAAACTGGTTAAAATGCGTAAACTGGTTAAAATGCGTAAACTGGTTAAATTCATAAAGTGGTTAATTTGCATAAATTGTTTATATTGCATAAACTTTTTAAATTCCATAAACTGGTCAAACTGTTGAAATCGCCTAAATGCTGAAATTGCAGAAGCTGCACAAATGGCTGAAACACTTGGAGTGCCAGAAATCCTATTAAAATGCATTGGCTGGATTCGCCATACACACTAATGGGGCAGAGACCACATACACACCAAATGCAAAAATTTCAAATTCCCGTAGAAAAACACTGGAAAACTGCAGAAGGCCAATTTTTTCTCAAAACCCACAAGTTGCGGAAGCTGAACATGCACAAATTGCAGAAATTGCAGAATTGCGGAAAAAAATGCGGAAAAGCATGAATTTGCGGTAGCCCCATTATGCGTCAATGGGAAAAATGTTCGGTATTTCGTCCGATTGCGGAAAAACCGTAAATCGCAGAAGTCCGAAAAGTAATAGCAGGATTCTCCTCAACATGCGGAACGTTTTGATGCATAACTTGCAGAAATTGCACAAAGCATGAAAGTGCTGAAAGGTGCAGAAAATCAGGAAAAATGTGCGGGAATAATAATAATAATAATAAAGAAACGAAACCAATAATTGACTGCGGAAAATTCCGCAGTCAATCAATAATAATAAAGAAACGAAAACCAATAATTGACTGCGGAAAATTCCGCAGTCAATCAATAAAGAAACGAAAACCAATAATTGACTGCGGAAAATTCCGCAGTCAATCAATAATAATAATAACTAGAAATGCAGCAATGGCTGCGCCATTGCGATTGACTGCGGAACTGCGGTAATCAAATGCAAAAATTGCATAAATTGCATAAATTGGTTAATTTGCATAATCTAATGTTCATAAACTGGTTAAATTGCAAAAAACTGTAAAATGCATAAATTGGTTAATTTGCATAATCTAATTGCATAAACCGGTAAAATGCATGAACAGTTTAAATTGCACAAACTGTTATGTTGCATAAACTGGTTAAATTGCAAAAAAAACGGTAAAATGCATTAATTGGTTAATTTGCATAAATTATATAAACTGCATTAACTGTTTAAATTTCATAAATCCTAAATGGCATGAATTGTTATGTTGCATAAACTGGTTAAAATGCGTAAACTGGTTAAATTCCATAAAGTGGTTAATTTGCATAAATTGTTTATATTGCATAAACTTTTTAAATTCCATAAACTGGTCAAACTGTTGAAATCGCCTAAATGCTGAAATTGCAGAAGCTGCACAAATGGCTGAAACACTTGGAGTGCCAGAAATCCTATTAAAATGCATTGGCTGGATTCGCCATACACACTAATGGGGCAGAGACCACATACACACCAATGCAAAAATTTCAAATTCCCGTAGAAAAACACTGGAAAACTGCAGAAGGCCAATTTTTTCTCAAAACCCACAAGTTGCGGAAGCTGAACATGCACAAATTGCAGAAATTGCAGAAATTGCGGAAAAAAATGCGGAAAAGCATGAATTTGCGGTAGCCCCATTATGCGTCAATGGGAAAAATGTTCGGTATTTCGTCCGATTGCGGAAAAACCGTAAATCGCAGAAGTCCGAAAAGTAATAGCAGGATTCTCCTCAACATGCGGAACGTTTTGATGCATAACTTGCAGAAATTGCACAAAGCATGAAAGTGCTGAAAGGTGCAGAAAATCAGGAAAAATGTGCGGGAATAATAACTAGAAATGCAGCAATGGCTGCGCCATTGCGATTGACTGCGGAACTGCGGGAATCGAATGCGGAAATTGCTAAAATTGCATAAATTGGTTAATTTGCATAATCTAATGTTCATAAACTGGTAAAATCGCATAAACTGGTAAAATGCATAAAATGGTAAAATGCATAAATTGGTTAATTTGCATAAACTGGTTAAATTGCAGAAAAACTGTAAAATGCATAAATTGGTTAATTTGCATAATCTAATTTGCATAAACGGTAAAATGCATGAACATTTTAAATTGCACAAACTGTTATGTTGCATAAACTGGTTAAATTGCAAAAAAACGGTAAAATGCATTAATTGGTTAATTTGCATAAATTATATAAACTGCATTAACTGTTTAAATTTCATGAATCCTAAGTGGCATAAATTGTTATGTTGCATAAACTGGTTAAAATGCGTAAACTGGTTAAAATGCGTAAACTGGTTAAATTCCATAAAGTGGTTAATTTGCATAAATTGTTTATATTGCATAAACTTTTTAAATTCCATAAACTGGTCAAACTGTTGAAATCACCTAAATGCTGAAATTGCAGAAGCTGCACAAATGGCTGAAACACATGGAGAGCCAGAAATCCTATTTAAATGCATTGGCTGGATTCGCCATACACACTAATGGAGCAGAGACCACATACACACCAATGCAAAAAGTTCAAATTCCTGTAGAAAAAACTGGAAAACTGCAGAAGGCCAATTTTTTCTCAAACCCACAAGTTGCGGAAGCTGAACATGCACAAATTGCAGAAATTGCAGAAATTGCGGAAAAAAATGCGGAAAAGCATGAATTTGCGGGAGCCCCATTATGCGTCAATGGGAAAAATGTTCGGTATTTCGTCCGATTGCGGAAAAACCGTAAATCGCAGAAGTCCGAAAAGTAATAGCAGGATTCTCCTCAACATGCGGAACGTTTTGATGCATAACTTGCAGAAATTGCACAAAGCATGAAAGTGCTGAAAGCTGCAGAAAATCAGGAAAAATGTGCGGGAATAATAATAATAATAATAATAATAAAGAAACGGAAACCAATAATTGACTGCGGAAAATTCCGCAGTCAATCAACTAGAAATGCAGCAATGGCTGCGCCATTGCGATTGACTGCGGAACTGCGGGAATCGAATGCAGAAATTGCATAAATTTGCATAAATTGGTTAATTTGCATAATCTAATGTTCATAAACTGGTGAAATAGCATAAACTGGTAAAATTGCAGAAAAACTGTAAAATGCATAAATTGGTTAATTTGCATAATCTAATTTGCATAAACCGGTAAAATGCATGAACAGTTTAAATTGCACAAACTGTTATGTTGCATAAACTGGTTAAATTGCAAAAAAAACGGTAAAATGCATTAATTGGTTAATTTGCATAAATTATATAAACTGCATTAACTGTTTAAATTTCATAAATCCTAAATGGCATGAATTGTTATGTTGCATAAACTGGTTAAAATGCGTAAACTGGTTAAATTCCATAAAGTGGTTAATTTGCATAAATTGTTTATATTGCATAAACTTTTTAAATTCCATAAACTGGTCAAACTGTTGAAATCGCCTAAATGCTGAAATTGCAGAAGCTGCACAAATGGCTGAAACACTTGGAGTGCCAGAAATCCTATTAAAATGCATTGGCTGGATTCGCCATACACACTAATGGGGCAGAGACCACATACACACCAATGCAAAAATTTCAAATTCCCGTAGAAAAACACTGGAAAACTGCAGAAGGCCAATTTTTCTCAAAACCCACAAGTTGCGGAAGCTGAACATGCACAAATTGCAGAAATTGCAGAAATTGCGGAAAAAAATGCGGAAAAGCATGAATTTGCGGTAGCCCCATTATGCGTCAATGGGAAAAATGTTCGGTATTTCGTCCGATTGCGGAAAAACCGTAAATCGCAGAAGTCCGAAAAGTAATAGCAGGATTCTCCTCAACATGCGGAACGTTTGATGCATAACTTGCAGAAATTGCACAAAGCATGAAAGTGCTGAAAGGTGCAGAAAATCAGGAAAAATGTGCGGGAATAATAATAACTAGAAATGCAGCAATGGCTGCGCCATTGCGATTGACTGCGGAACTGCGGGAATCGAATGCGGAAATTGCTAAAATTGCATAAATTGGTTAATTTGCATAATCTAATGTTCATAAACTGGTAAAATCGCATAAACTGGTAAAATGCATAAAATGGTAAAATGCATAAATTGGTTAATTTGCATAAACTGGTTAAATTGCAGAAAAACTGTAAAATGCATAAATTGGTTAATTTGCATAATCTAATTTGCATAAACCGGTAAAATGCATGAACATTTTAAATTGCACAAACTGTTATGTTGCATAAACTGGTTAAATTGCAAAAAAAACGGTAAAATGCATTAATTGGTTAATTTGCATAAATTATATAAACTGCATTAACTGTTTAAATTTCATAAATCCTAAGTGGCATAAATTGTTATGTTGCATAAACTGGTTAAAATGCGTAAACTGGTTAAAATGCGTAAACTGGTTAAATTCCATAAAGTGGTTAATTTGCATAAATTGTTTATATTGCATAAACTTCTTAAATTCCATAAACTGGTCAAACTGTTGAAATCGTCTAAATGCTGAAATTGCAGAAGCTGCACAAATGGCTGAAACACTTGGAGAGCCAGAAATCCCATTGGCTGGATTCGCCATACACACTAATGGAGCAGAGACCACATACACACCAATGCAAAAATTTCAAATTCCTGTAGAAAAAAACTGGAAAACTGCAGAAGGCCAATTTTTTCTCAAAACCCACAAGTTGCGGAAGCTGAACATGCACAAAGTTCAGAAATTGCAGAAATTGCGGAAAAAAATGCGGAAAAGCATGAATTTGCGGGAGCCCCATTATGCGTCAATGGGAAAAATGTGCGGTATTTCGTCCGATTGCGGAAAAACCGTAAATTGCAGAAGTCCGAAAAGTAATAGCAGGATTCTCCTCAACATGCGGAACATTTTGATGCATAATTTGCAGAAATTGCACAAAGCATGAAAGTGCTGAAAGGTGCAGAAAATCAGGAAAAATGTGCGGGAATAATAATAATAATAATAATAATAAAGAAACGGAAACCAATAATTGACTGCGGAAAATTCCGCAGTCAATCAATAACTAGAAATGCAGCAATGGCTGCGCCATTGCGATTGACTGCGGAACTGCGGGAATCGAATGCAGAAATTGCATAAATTTGCATAAATTGGTTAATTTGCATAATCTAATGTTCATAAACTGGTGAAATTGCATAAACTGGTAAAATTGCAGAAAAACTGTAAAATGCATAAATTGGTTAATTTGCATAATCTAATTTGCATAAACCGGTAAAATGCATGAACAGTTTAAATTGCACAAACTGTTATGTTGCATAAACTGGTTAAATTGCAAAAAAAACGGTCAAATGCATTAATTGGTTAATTTGCATAAATTATATAAACTGCATTAACTGTTTAAATTTCATAAATCCTAAATGGCATAAATTGTTATGTTGCATAAACTGGTTAAAATGCGTAAACTGGTTAAAATGCGTAAACTGGTTAAATTCCATAAAGTGGTTAATTTGCATAAATTGTTTATATTGCATAAACTTTTTAAATTCCATAAACTGGTCAAACTGTTGAAATCGCCTAAATGCTGAAGATGCAGAAGCTGCACAAATGGCTGAAACACATGGAGAGCCAGAAATCCTATTAAAATACATTGGCTGGATTCGCCATACACACTAATGGAGCAGAGACCACATACACACCAATGCAAAAAGTTCAAATTCCTGTAGAAAAAAAATGGAAAACTGCAGAAGGCCAATTTTTTCTCAAATCCCACAAGTTGCGGAAGCTGAACATGCACAAGTTGCAGAAATTGCAGAAATTGCGGAAAAAAATGCGGAAAAGCATGAATTTGCGGAGCCCCATTATGCGTCAATGGGAAAAATGTGCGGTATTTCGTCCGATTGCGGAAAAACCGTAAATCGCAGAAGTCCCAAAAGTAATAGCAGGATTCTCCTCAACATGCGGAACGTTTTGATGCATAACTTGCAGAAATTGCACAAAGCATGAAAGTGCTGAAAGGTGCAGAAAATCAGGAAAAATGTGCCGGAATATAATAATAATAAAGAAACGCAAACCAATAATTGACTGCGGAAATTCCGCAGTCAATCAATAATAATAATAAAGAAACGAAAACCAATAATTGACTGCGGAAAATTCCGCAGTCAATCAATAAAGAAACGAAAACCAATAATTGACTGCGGAAAATTCCGCAGTCAATCAAAAATCAGGCCGTAAGCATTACATTACAGACGTAGAGCACTTCCGTTCCGTTGTGACGACACAACTGAACAGCTCAGTGGTTTACCAGGAGAGGGTGGAGCAGCTGCTCAGAGAGCAGGATTCAGGAGGATTACTTAGAACTGCGTGAATGAAGCCAAAAACCGCTCTGGGGGTGTTTTTGATAAGGAAATAGGATAACAACATGGTTAAAAACTCCAAAAAGTCGATTTTGCATGATATAGGACCTTTAAAACACATATATGCTTATCCACAGACACTCGAGTAAGGGCTAAAGTTTCACCGTAAAAATAAGTTATTTTTGCTGATATTTAGTCAAATAATTCTCTTCAATTTTAATCTAGTTTTATCTCAGTATTTGTGGGGACTTTCTCGATGACGTGATATTATTGCAAACCATCAGAAATATGCAAAAATGTGCTGCAAAAATCTACATTTACTTCGCTTTGTCGCTCAAACAGAAAATTGTCCCAAATAAAGCTCAAAGTGCGGAAGAACTCGCTTTCTAAATTCCCCCCAATTTATTTAATCTATTTATTTATTTTTACTATTTTTCCCAAATTATTCCCCAATTTTTCCCCATTTTCTTTCCAATTGTTCCCAATTTTTCCACAATTTTATCCAAATGTTTCCTACCGTCTAATGTCTCCGTCTGTGATTGTAGTCGACTTATAATGTTTGATATGGTCTTATGTTTAATCCTCTGCTTCATGTTTCTTCTCCACATGAACAAAACTCATCAGACGTGTTGATTATTTTAGTTTCTTCTTTTCATTGTTATTCAGTCAGATTTTAGTCGACGAAAATATCTGACACAGTTTTAGTGAAAAAAGGATGATAACTCTGCTCCCCAGATGTTTATTGCTTAACACCACACGGTGTAATGTAGAAGAAGAAATGGATAAATTGAAAGATTGGTTCTGCGTAAACAAACTGTCTCTAAACATTACGAAAACCAAAACAATGTTCTTTGGAAATCGTGTAATGAATCTACAATTACCAGTTACAATTGGAAACGAAACTATTGAAAGAGTTTATGAACAAACATTTCTTGGTGTAACACTCGATCATAAAATCAGCTGGAAACCTCACATCATAAAAATTAAAACTAAAGTTGCAAAGATTTCAGCCATAATGAATAAATCTAAATATATCATTGATAACAAAGCTCTATATACTATATACCAGTGTTTTTCAACCTTTTTTGAGCCAAGGCACATTTTTTTGTTGAAAAAAATCACGAGGCACACCAACAGCAGAAAATGTGTCTTGAATAGGAACACCATATAGTCTCGCCAGCCACAATGACACTGTAACTGTCGCATTCATGCATCTGATATGGAAGAGTATTACATGGTGACTCTGCCGATCACTAGACAGCACAGACACGCGAAAACGGCACATTATTTGCGGATAACAATTAATTTGTTTTCAAAAAATATTTTTTCAGACTCACTAAGTGAAATTGGATAATTTCCCACTGCACACCAGACACTAGCTCATGGCACACTAGTGTGCCACGGCACAGTGGTTGAAAAACACTGCTATATACTGTTCACTTATCCTTCCCCATTTAACATATTGTGTAGAGATCTGGGGAAATGCGTATAAAAGTAATCTTGACCCATTGTTTAAAGTTCAGAAAAAGGCAATAAGAATAATCCATTTAGCTGGATACCGTGATCACACTAATCCATTATTCTTTAAATCAAAAACAATGAAATGTGAGGACCTTACTGAATTTAAGATGCTCAAATCATGTTCAAAGACTCACAAAAGTCACTTCCTCAAAGTTTACACAATATGTTCTGCAAACGAGAAGTCAAATACAACCTGAGAGATAAGATGAGCTTCGATAAACAAAACTCCAGAACAACCATGAAAAGCCTGTGCCCCACGAGACGTGGTGTAGAAATATGGAGGAATTTAGATGAGGTCATCAAAGTTTGTAAAAACCTGCCACATTTTAAAAAGGTTTACAAAGAATCTATATTATTAAATACGAACAAATTATTGTGAGTGTTGTAGTATATTCTTTTGCTGTTGTTTCTTTATTATTGGTCCTTATCATTTCTTGTTACTTTGCCTTATGTTTCCTTGTTTATGATGTGTTATCTTGTATTATGTTCCTTGCTCTGATTGTAAATGTTATTGTTTTTAATTTTGGGGTGGGGCTTATAAGCTTTTTGCTTCAGCCCACTCCCTTTGAACAAACTTACTGCTCAAATAAACAAATAAATAAATATAAATGTTTCATGTAAGTCCATCAGACGAGTGGACAGCGATGAGAGAAGCCTGTGCTCGCGGTCACAGTAAACCTTGTATATTCTCTGTCCTCAGGCGCTGCACAAACTGGCCACGCAGTATCTGAAGAAGGACTGGACCGAGAGCGTCCCCAGGAGCCCACAGACCAAAGGTACAACATTATTATAACTATAACCTCACCTGAACTCAGCACTTTTCATTTCGTTTATTTGAGCTTTTTGTGTAAAAAAACAAAAAACAAACAGGCATAATTTGCGCCGTATGCAATGATAAAGCAAGGCACACAGAAAAGCCCAAAAGGAGTAAGCTGAAGTATGAAACTTGTTAATGCTTACCCCTTTCTCACATTCTTTCTTTTGCTTTGTTACAGACATCGGTAAAGTTCTAATTAGAAACACATCTTGACAATGTTACGTCTGCATACACTGTAGAACACGAGTTACGTGTGCAAAAAGAAAACAAACCACAGAAAAGAGAACGAAGCAGAACATATCTAGCAAAGGAGAGAAAATAATACAAAACAAATCCAAATATCATTCAGAGCCAAAGAACAGTCTTTGTAGTATAGATTTACAGTTCTTCATTTTCTTTAAGCAAAATTGTCAAAAATGTTTATGGTGGCAGGCCTAACCATGACAAAAGTTGGGATCAGTTTTGTAGGTCTGAGCTTTTACAGTGTTTAGCTTTGGGAGAGAATGTGCTGTGTTAAGGCAGGGCTTCAGAGATTCATCTCTTTTGTCTCCGCCTGTGGTTGTAGGAACATGTTCTGCGTGTGGAGGGCGTATCTGGAGGGAACCGTGCAGCTCACTCAGTCCAGACTCAGCTCCTGCGACAAATACAAAGTGCAGGTGTCGGACCCGGCCAAGAGCTCGCGGCTGAGCAAAGAGCAGCAGCTCAGGAAGGTAACGTGATCCATCAGCCTGTGTCTCCCTCATGAAGAACAGACCTTTACATTATATTGTTCCTTTTTAATGTGTGTAAGTCTCACTGCTGTCTGCTTTCATTTAACTTTACAAACCGCTCTCTGTTTGTTCTGTTTCATCCTCTCAGAGTGCAGTTACAGGCCACACTTTCATGTTCTCGAAGCTAAAAATGTGTCTTTCCTAACACATATTTAAACACATTTGGGCTTTCTACTTTAGCTTGAGTGTTTTCTACAGCAAATACTTCACTCCTTTCACTCAAAGTTCATATGACACACTAGACACAGCTTTTGCTAAAACATAGTTAACACAATTATATTTAAGAATTTGCTAAAGATTTGACTCAGTTTTCTTTAGTCTCCAGTGTAACCGATGCCTAAATAAAGGGCAAGTCTTCATTCCTTACTCTGAGGAAGACTCCATTGAGTCGAAACGCGTCGGTCACACTGTAAATAAAGGTTTATCTGCAAATTCAAGAGTGGCTCAGCCCATCCTCTTTCGCTATTACCAATACTAAAATATTTGTCATCTAGAACCAAAAAACAGAACACAGTGTTTCCTCTAGGATTTTTTTTTAGCAGTGGGGGCAGGCCTGCTGAAAGCAACCCCCCCCCCCTCTTTAAGGTCCGCACACACTACACGATTTTTGATACAATTCTCAGTCGCGCCGAGTCTTCCCGAAGGAAGTCACACAGGGTCGTGTCTCGTAGTGTGGGGGGTCACGACTGGACTGGCGTTTGAATCGTGTAGTGTGGGCAGCAGTCAGACGCAACTGGACTACAGTCGCAGGAAATCAAACATGTTTGATTTTTAAGCCCGATTTTGGACACACAGGAGAAACGTGGGTGATTTTACTGTCCCCAAAGTGAACACACAGAAAGCAGCGGCCAATGACAGAGTGAAATAAAGACAGAAAAACACTGCGGCGCCTCCTTTTCATTTCTCTGTCAAAACAGCGGCACAAACAACTCATTTCATGGCCACAGCCCCACACGAAACAGCACAACTTTATATCACCAAACGTTCACGAGAACCACCTTTTCAAGCTACATTTCAACCGCGAACAGAGTTTAGCGACACTTACTGAGTTTGGAGATGAACTGTTCAGCTCTCTCTCTCGCCTCTCGCCGCTGTCTCCTCCGCCTCCTCCATCTCAGGGCTGAGGCCCGTCTCCTTTTCTTATTAAATCCGCTGAAATACGTCCCGCTTCTTCGTGTCGCCGACTTTTATCCCCATCTGACAGAACTATAGCCAAGCTGAAGGCTTCGTAGCAGCAGGAGCCTTGCACTGCGCACTGTTGTGACACTGTTGACACCGCTGACCGATCGGGACACGCACATGTTTTCCCACGCTCACAAACACGGCCTATCTTTACGGATTTTGGGTCCGTTTTTGAAACCGGAGGAGAAATGAAGCGTAGAGAGGACAGACGCGCTGTGTTATCAAACATCAGCTGTTTGTCAGAATCGTGTAGTGAGTTCGCTCTTACGATTCTCAGTCGTTAAGTGTGAACCCCCAGATGTTCTATAATCGCACTAAATCCAGTCGTGTAGTGTGGACCCCCCATCTTTATAAAATCGTATAAGACTGGAATTTTTTTTTTCAGGTTTTTTTTTCTTTTCCATTTTTGATACAGCGGCGGCAGAAATTAAGGAGCGGCGGCCCGGCGCTCCTTAATTAACATAGAGGAAACACTGGAACAATAATGTGTGGAAGATCAGGTTCATTTCCCAATGTCAAGAAATGCGTGAAAAATAGGGGATAATTTTGGAAAAAATAAGGGGGGAAAATGGCGCAAAAATAGGGAAACTATTTATTTAGCAATAAAAATTAGCAAAAATGAGTGGGGAAAATGGAGCAAACATTGGGCAAAAAAAAAAGGAAAATATGGGGAGAAAAAATCATTTATTTGAGCTGAAACAACAACGTCAGTTCCTGTAACGCTGTCCCTGGACCAACAGCATCAAAACTTGGATAACAAGTTTTTATTTTTATTTTGGTTCCTGCTTTCGATACTTGTGTGTAACTGTAACCTGTCATATGCACTTTAACTAATACTTTGACTTTATTGGAGTAATATTTGACCAGTAGTATCTGTACTTTTACTTAAGTAACACATTTAAATACTTTGACCACCACTTCCTACACGTCTTTTTGCCACACTTGTCATTTTTGTTGAAATAATCGGATCTGAGAACTTTAAAACTCGCCGTCTCTAGACTCGTACAGTCAAAGCTCTGATTACGAGCCTGGGCTGAAATGTATCCAGGCCGGTCACCGGAGCCTGTTTACCTCTCTGCTGCTCTGTGTGTGTGTGTGTGAGAGTGTGTGTGTCAAGATGTGGTTTTAGGGTTAGGGTTATGGTTAGGGTTAGGGGTTTAGGGTTCAGGGTCTTTATTTTATTTATTTTTATTTATTGGTTTATTTGGTCGGGACAGTGCATGTTAAAGGGACTATACATAAGTTTAACCACAAATAAATGTATACAAATTTAAAATTTCTTCCTCATACATGCTCCAGCAATGCCCTGGTGAGTAGAATGAGCCCTGGCCTTTTCACCGCGATTGCCTCTATATGCCTGTAAAGTCACTTAAATAGTTTATGCTCGGGTCGAACAAGCAAACAGCGTAATGCGTAATAACGTAATGCGCGTTCACGCTCAGCTGTAGCGTTAGCTGTATCTCCTCTATACTGACGCTGCAGAGCGAGTGGTAACTTCAGAAGGATGGATTTAGCGGAGAATAAGAGGAGACCGGCTTCAAGCACCATCGAAACTCCAGCCCAGACCCCAAATAACAAAAAGAAACGAAGAGTTTATTCGAGTGTGACAAAAAAGGCGAAAGTCGAGTCTGATCGGCGTAGGCAAAGAACCAGAGTAGCCTCAACATCGGAAAATGTTGAGAGAATCTCTCAAAAGACCCGCAGCTTATTTTGCTTGAAAGGTAAGAAATTATTACTAAATACGTGGAGAAAAGTGTTGTTGATGCTTCAAAACAACGGTGTCCAACTGTCCGTGCATGTTGTACAAACTTCACTGAAACAAGCCATAAAATAATCATATTTGGAAGTTACCAAAATAGTTGATCTAATAGTTTTATACCTACAGAGAAGTTGTGTAGTATTAGTAGCAGACTAGTAGTGTCAGTAATAACAGTAATTGTGCTGTACCTACAAAACATTTGAGTAGTAACAGTGATAATGGTGCTGTATTTACAATGACAAACATAATGTCGCTAATGTTAGCTTTTCTTGGCCGCAAAATAAGCATGACTGTTCACGGATTTATAAGCAGTGAAACGACTACAAAAAGTGGACATGTGCCGTTTACAATATAGTTTACGAGTTAGATACGCTAACTTTGGGCCCAGGAAATTGAAGAAACGATTTTGGCTTTTCCTAGCAGCATTTCTACCGGTGGAATTATTGTATTATTTCAATTAGGCCTACGTTTATGCAGACAAAGTATACGAGTATTTATTTTTTTCCTCCTTCAAACGTCAATTATTCGTTTATATGTATTACTTGGCTTCTTCACTCGATTCACTTTGCTGCATTTGCTCAAGTATTTTATCTTGGAAAACATTCACGCAAACTGATTTGGTCTAAATATCTTACAAAACAGTAAAGTTTCTTACCTCAGTTTAAGTCACGCCTACAAATCTGTAAATTGACCAGGACGGGACTGTTATTTCTGGTGCTCGTAAAGCCTGAGCGCCTCATGCACGAGCTTATCATCGAGGCTGCAGTTACGCGTTTGGCCTGAGGGGGCAATTGCGAGCACAAAACTGCTAAACTCCACAGTGCCCCTTTAATGAACATACAGTACATGGGTCTCATGCATGTAAACAAGCCACACCGGATTGTAGCCTTGGGCTAATTTCCATCCGTCGTCCCCCATTCACACTCTCATTCATCCTGGCCTATTGTACATGTTTTTAGTGGTAGGGGAAACCGGAGTACCCGGAGGAAACCTACGCAGACACGGGGAGAACATGCAAACTCCACACAGAAAGGCCCCGTCCAGGTGGGAATCGAACCAGGGACCTTCTAGCTGTGAAGCACGAGCTCTAACCGCTGTGCTACCGTGCCGCCCATTACCGTCTGGGTAATACATTATGTCTATGAGTGTCCTCACTAAGATAGCATTACAAACATGTGTGTGTGTGTGTGTGAGAGAAAGCATATTTGCATGAGTTTCCTTGCACATAAACGCCGTCTCTGTCCTCAGTGTGTGGAGCAGCTGACCGAGATCCAGGCCGAGCTGCAGGAGTCGGTGAAGGAGCTCGCCAAGAGCCGCAAGAAGTACAGGAGGCGGAGACGATGGCCCACGCCGTGCGCGAGAAGGCGGAGCTCGAGGCCAAGTATGACCCGCCCCGAGAAACCTGCAGATGTTACTGTAGAAAAGATGTTACTGTAGAAAAGATGTTACTGTAGAAAAGATGTTACTGTAGAAAAGATGTTACTGTAGAAAAGACTACACTATAGTATGTATGTATGCAGTGGCGTGTCCAGACATTCTTCAGGGGTGGCACAGGAGGGGCACCTAGTTCTGCTGGGGTGGCACCCATAACTCAAAGATCTGCAATAAAAACAAAAAATGCATCTCCCGCTTTCCGATATACGTATGTTTGAAACGTATGGATGAGACATTTTCTCCACTGAAGCAACAAACCCGAACACCGAGAGTAAACTTTGGTCTTCGTAGTTTTGTCATCTCAGTAGCCTTAGTGAAATTAAAATGTTTGCTACCTCAGACTACGCAGACAAAATCAATTCATGGCAACATCTTTTACATCCTTACAAAACACAAACCCTGGGGATCATTTACATACGAGTGTGGCAAGACAGACTGTGGTTCAACAGCTAGCCTACTAAAACATAAAGTACATATTTGCAGCAACATGCAACACCTTCTGATGGCAAGAAAATACAAAAATCAAATGTAATTACAGCACTGCTCTGTCAAAACTACTTCCAATAAACACAGGACTAAGTCAGGACAATATATATATATATTAGAGCTAAAGTCTAAATCAGCCAAAGGCCTAATACAGAAAGTGTGAGGACTTGATAATGTCTGAACCAACTGAGCAAAGAGCAGTGCTTCTCAAACATGAGCCTCTGCTCACTGACCTCCTCACAGTTGAGAGGACAGACCAAGCACCTGTGGAGCCTCTGCTGTTCAGACATGGTGCTTATAAAGAAACTCCGTCCGTGGAATGAACGAAGTCTTCTGTTTTCATAGTTTAGACATTTTACAGAGCCATGTTTTCATTTGAGGCTGCTCTGAGAGGCGATGGCGAAGCCTCTGACCATAGACTGTAAACACTGTGCGGATAAAAAACACTGCGGATAAAGCCAAAATCATATCGGTCATTGCTGAGAAATGCCCTTTTCTTCACATTTTATCCAGTGTGCGCAGGCCAGATACGGATTAAGCACACTAGCGCCACCCAGAGGATATGTGCACGTCCCGCCCTTCGTACGCATCAAATCGTTCCGGTTCTGAGTGGGGTGGAACCTGGGGTGCTATCGGATTCTAGGGGTGGAACGTGCCACCCCAGGCCACCCCTAGACACGCCACTGTATGTATGTATGTATAAACTCTTAATCAGATTGTGATGGTGTGCAGGGGTGGATAATGTAATAACAGTTACATAATATCAAACGTCCTGTTTCATGTTTGTCTAGTATTATAATAATTACATTAAATAACTAATTAATAATCGTTTTTGACAGATTTTCATACAAACATTGCAAACAAAGGGCTTCACATTTTAAAATCGCCCTCTTGCAAGAAATATCTTTTCTAAATGGCAGAATTCTGGTTTTCAGGAATCCTAAATCAGAAAAAATGTACAAATTTCTTGCCACTATTTTAGTAAAAGCGGTAAAATGAGAGTAACCATAAACCAAAGCGAAAGGAACTTTAGCTCAGGTCTGTCCTATTGACCACTACACCGTCTGAAAAATCATTTCAAATGTACATTGTTACATTTCCCGTCTCTCTTGTTGACCCGGAGCATTTCACACATTTTTCTCCCTCTTTGAAAAGTGAGCGTCGATCTGCGTTAGTCCAGAGGAATGGCATCATTAAAGAGTGAGGATGAGGGATTGGAATAGAGGATCCTTTTGTTTCACGCTGTTTGTTTTAGTGCAATAGGTTTTAGCAAATTATGATTTTTATTAGATTCTACCAAATAGGGCTGAACAATTTTGCCAACAATCAATATTGCGATTTTTTTCAATAAATATTGCAATTTCGATTTTATTGCGACTTTCCGCTAATAACTTTTTGTTGCAATACAATTAAATATTTACAACTGACTTAATAAAGTATTACCTACTCTTAAGTCCTTTATAATCATATGGAATATAATATGATAATAATAGTCCACATAGCCATTTACATAATTTACAATAAGCTTATACTGATTTTTGATTTTTTTTTTTTTGTAAATAACCCAAATAATGTCTTGCTATTTGCTCTTGTGTATTAGTCAGTAGTTGTGAGATAAGTTCTTATCTTTATCCAAAACATTCCAGAACATAAGCCTCCAAAACTGAGCCGCAAAGGACTCTTTACTCTTAACAAGCAGCACAGGCTCAGCTTCATCTCTGTGGAGGCACAGACGTGTGAATCCGGAGGAGAGTTTCTGTGATCAGAGCATCAGAGGGATTAGCGCTGCAGCTAACGCGATGCTAACGGAGGAAAAAGCAATAGTCCTTCTGCTGCTTTATAAACGCTGATATGTTCACAGCACGTCCACGATCTACCGCGCACCTTAAGTAGACTGAGGAGTAAACAAAAGCACGTGGTGGAGCGCGGAGCGGACGCCGGTCTATGGGCCGAAATCGCGTTGTGTAATATCGCGATAAAATTGCAAATGCGATTTATCGTTCAGCCCTAATTCCAAACCCTGAGCTGCTTTATTTTCTTGTAACTGACTTGTTGTCATTTTCCCTTAGGTCCAAACTCAGCCTGTTCCAGTCCAGATCCAGTCTTCAGAGAGCCAGTGTGAAGGTACAGAGGGCTAAACCGGGTCTAAACCGGGTCTAGACCAGGACTAAACCAGGGCTAAACTCCTGAGCACTGGACTAATATGGTCTTCTGTTTTTTTAGCTCAAAGCCAAAAGGAGCGAGTGTAACTCCAAAGCCACACACGCTCGGAACGACTACCTTCTGACGCTGGCGGCGGCCAACGCTCACCAGCAACGCTACTACGACACGGACCTCACGGACTGTATAAAGGTAACTGACCTCATGGACCTCACGGACTGTATAAAGGTAACTGACCTCATGGACCTCACTGACTGTATAATGGTAACTGACCTCACTGACTGTATAAAGGTAACTGACCTCATGGACCTCACTGACTGTATAATGGTAACTGACCTCATGGACCTCACTGACTGTATAATGGTAACTGACCTCACTGACTGTATAAAGGTAACTGACCTCATGGACCTCCCTGACTGTATAAAGGTAACTGACCTCACTGACTGTATAAGGTATTTTTTCATTTTCATTTTTTTACTTAATTTATATTTTATATTTTATTAATATTTTCATTTTTATATTTTTTATATATTTTTATTAGATTTTTGATTTGAATTTTGCTTTATTATTATTATTATTTTTTTTATTAGTTTTAATATTTTTATTTATTTATTGTTTATATTTTTTACTATATAAATTGTATAGTTTTTTAATTTAAATTTTAAAATTATTTTCTGGATGTTTTGTTTTCTATTTTTAGCTATTGTTTTTAATTGTATTAATTTTTTGAAATGTAATTTTTATTTTTTATTTTATTTATTTCGTTTTTTCATTTTTTCATTTATTTAAAAGTCAAATTAAAAATATTAATACATGAAAAAGTATATAAATAATACCTTTTCATTTATTCATATTTTTGTATTTGTTTTTTTGATTTTGTATAATTTTTGACATTTCTTTATTTTCATTTCTTTATTCATTTTAGTTATTATTTGTTTATCTCCTCACTGACCGCACTGACCTCACTGACTGTATAAAGGTAACTGACCTCACTGACCGCACTGACCTCACTGACTGTATAAAGGTAACTGACCTCACTGAACTTACTGACTGTATAAAGGTAACTGACCTCACTGAACTTAATGACTGTATAAAGGTATTTTTTCATTTTCATTTTTTAAATTTAATTTAATATTTTAATATTTTCATTGTTATATATTTATATATTTTTTATCAGATTTTTATTTGAATTTTCCTTTTATTAATTTCCATATTTTTTATTAGTTTTAATATTTTTATTTATTTATTTTTATATTTTTTACTATATAAATTGTGTAGTTTTTTTTTAATTTAAATTTAAAAAAAAATTCTCAATGTTTTGTTTTCTATTTTTTGTTATTATTTTAATTTTATTAATTTTTAGAAATTTAATTTTTATTTTTGATTTTATTTATTTCGTTTATTCATTTTTAAAATTTATTTTAAAAATCAAATTAAAAATATTAATGCATGAAAAAGTATATAAATAATACTTTTTCATTTATTCATATTTTTGTATTTGTTTTTTTGATTTTATTCATTTTAGTTATTATTATTTGTTTATCTCCACACTGACCTCACAGACGGTATAAAGGTTAGAGCGCTCTGTGAACAGCAGCGGACACAGGAACCTTACATGTGTGTGTGTGCGCGCGTGTGTGTGTGTGTGTGCAGGTGTTGGATGGAAAAATCCACACGCACGTGAAGGACTGCCTGGTTTCTCTGTGTCGGACTGAACTGGAGACGTACGAGGCGGCTCAGAACACCTTCACTCGGCTCTTCAGCAGCTCCAGTGAGGTATGTGCCACGTCAGGGACATCGGGTTACACAAAATACACACACTTGGAATTGCCACAAAGGTGTATTGCGATATATTTCAAAACAATATTTTGTCCCAGCTCTAGTAACTACATAGTGGCTAATAATTAGAATAAATTAAATATGTATTTCCCCTGTGAGGAGCAGGTTTGTGCGCACGTCACTTGTTAATATCCAATCTGTTGGCACAGTCCCGGCGTCAAGAGGGGGCGTAAGGGGGCTTTGGGGACGGTAAAATCACCCACGTTTGTCCCGTGCGTCCAAAATCGGGCTTAAAAATCAAACATGTTTGATTTCCTGCGACTGTAGTCCAGTTGCGTCTGACTGCTGCCCACACTACACGATTCAAACGCCAGTCCAGTCGTGACCCCCCCACACTACGAGACGCGACTCTGTGTGACTGCCTTAGACTAAACACGACTCGGGAAGACTCGGCGCGACTGAGAATTGTATCAAAATCGGGCATAAAAATCGTGTAGTGTGTGCTGACCCTAACGTCATCGCCCCCCTTGGTTTTCAGCCGCCCCCCCTTCTGTACTGAGCTGGCGCCGGGACTGTGTTGGCATAGCTTGTGAAAACCACAGCAGCCAGAGCCCAAAGCGAATGTCACGCCTGGTGAAGTAAATGTTTGCAGCCCAGAGCCCTGTTATGTTCAGACATAATGGGACTAATGTGTGTGTGCAGATCCTGCAGCAGATCCACCTGGAGCAGTTTGTGGAGAAAAACCCCATGTTTCAGCGAGCCTCAGACTTCCTGTTCCAGCCCAACGACTCGGACACGGTAACTCGTCTCTCTGCAGACTCAGGGAAAGCACAGGTTTACTCACTGCTCAGCAATTATACATTATCATTTCTTTATTTTGGCTGTAATGAGCTTTACTCAAAGGCAATGGAAACATATTCTGACGTCTTTACTTGCGTTTCTTTCTGTAAAGCTTCTTTGGGTGTCCACAAAAGTTTGAGGTGTTAATATTAAAGACCATGGGAGAACTTTATAAGAGAATCAGTCAACCACAGACTGCATATCCTGATGCATTTTACATCATTGCAGGGGATTTTAATAAAGCAACTTAAAGACTGTTCTCCCAAATTTCCATCAGCATATAACATGTGCAACAAGAGGGGGAAACACATTGGACCATCTCTACACAAACATCACAAGAGCTTACACTGCTGCTTCTTACCTCATATTGGCAGCTCTGATCACTTAACAGTGATCCTAAGGCCTCAGGTGAAACGTATTCCACCTACAGTTAAAGAAACCAGAGTTTGGCCACAGGAGGCTATCCAAACACTGCAGGGCTGCTTTCAATGCACACAGTGGAGCATTTTTAAGGATGCAGCAACATCTGGAAACTGTATTGACCTGGAGGAATATACAGAAGCTGTGCTGGGCTTTATAAGTAAGTGCATTGATGATGTGAAGGTGTATGCAAACAAGAAGACTTGGCTGACAGGGGAGGTGAGCTCTCTGCTGCAGCATCGCAGTACTGTGTTTACATCTGGGGATACTGAGGAGTACACCAGAGCGCCACATGGCGAAAGGCATCAGGGACGCTAAGAAAGCTTTTGGGAAAAGCTGTCGAAAGAATTCTCCAACACTAAGGACAGAAGGCGTTTATGGCATGGGTTTCAGGTGGCCACTGGCTACAAGCCTACAACTATGGCCATTGACAATGATCCCTCTCTCCCTCACAACCTCAATACCTTTTTTTCTAGGTATGAGGTCAACTGTGATGAAACAGCCCATTGACAACCAGACACTGCATTTGACAACTGACAACTGACAGCTGACAGTGTAAAGAGGGTCTTTGCTCAACTCAATCCACGAAAGGCTGCTGGACCTGACAACATCCCAGGCTGTGTGCTTAAAGGCTGAGCTTTAAAGGATGTTTAATCTTTAATATGTCTCTCAGCCAGGCCAGTGTTCCCACCGGTCTAAAAGGTTCCACCATTGTCCCAGTGCCCAAGAAGCCGAATCCATCTTCCATGAACGACTGTCGTCCTGTAGCCCTGACCCCTATAGCCATGAAATGTTTTGAGCGTCTGGTTATGATGCACATAAGATCACGCCTCCCAGCAAACGTGGACCAGCTTCAGTTTGCGTACAGAGAGAACCGCTCTACAGAGGATGCTCCACCGGGTTCCGTCACATCTGGAGGGCAAGCACACGTATGACAGGATACTGCTGCTCGACTTCAGCTCAGCATTTAATACCATCGTTCCTCGACAGTTAGTGGAGAAACTGTCACTGCTGGGTCTGGAGTCGGGAATCTGCAGGTGGATTCTGGACTTTGTGACGGAGAGGAGACAGACAGTGAGAGTTGGCAACACAACATCCAAAACAAGGACAGTGAGCACAGGCTCACCTCAAGGGTGAGTTCTGAGGCCGTTATTGTTCACGCTGCTTACTCACGACTGTACTGACACTCACAGCAACAACCATGTCATTAAGATGACACCACAGTTGTCGGCCTCATTACAAACAACGAAGAGTCGGCATACAGGAAAGAGGTGGAGGTGCTCACAGCCTGGTGCACAATGCACCATCTGGCCCTCAACACCACCAAAACAAAGGAGATGATCGTTGCTTTCAGAAGGTCCGGAAAACATCTTCCTTCACCTCACAATTAACAACTGTGAGGTGGAGAGGGTCGGATACATCTGTCAGACAAACTGAGCACCAGACACCACGGCTGTAATTAAGAAGGCACAACAACGTCTTCACTTCCTCCATAAGCTGAAGAAGGTGGACCTCCCCATCCCAGCGTTGACTCTGTTCTACAGAGGGACAGTGGAGAGTCTGCTAACGTATGGGATGCTGTCCTGGTTCAGCAGCTGTACAACTGAAGAGAAGCAGAGTCTCGGTCGGATATTTAGAACTGCAGAGAAGATCATAGGCGCCCCTTTACCTCCACTGCAGGACATCTTCACTGAGCGCTGAGTGTGCAGAGCAGGCTCTATCCGCTGTCTATTATAATTTCGACAGTACAATATTTAGCTACACCTTTGATGTGGAGCTGCTCTTTCCTTTGTGCCTCAAATGCAAATGTAAGAGTAGAATCCTTGTTTTTCTGTAAACTCTTGCTTAATTGTGCATATTCCACCGTAAAACGTTTGATTTGGAGCCTTCGGACACATGGTACAGTTTGTTTTGCTAACAGTAGCGTCAGGTGCGGCTGGACGATATCAACAAAAATGAATATCTCAATATTTGTGGGAACTTTCTCGGTAACGCAAACATCAGAAATACAGTGAGGAAAATAAGTATTTGAACACCCTGCTATTTTGCAAGTTCTCCCACTTAGAAATCATGGAGGGGTCTGAAATTGTCATCGTAGGTGCATGTCCACTGTGAGAGACATAATCTAAAAAAAAAAATCCAGAAATCACAATGTATGATTTTTTAACTATTTATTTGTATGATACAGCTGCAAATAAGTATTTGAACACCTGTCTATCAGCTAGAATTCTGACCCTCAAAGACCTGTTAGTCTGCCTTTAAAATGTCCACCTCCACTCCATTTATTATCCTACATTTAGATGCACCTGTTTGAGGTCTTTAGCTGCATAAAGACACCTGTCCACCCCATACAATCAGTAAGAATCCAACTACTAACATGGCCAAGACCAAAGAGCTGTCCAAAGACACTAGAGACAAAATTGTACACCTCCACAAGGTTGGAAAGGGCTACGGGGAAATTGCAGCTTGGTGAAAAAAGCTCCACTGTTGGAGCAATCATTAGAAAATGGAAGAAGCTAAACATGACTGTCAATCTCCCTCGGACTGGGGCTCCATGCAAGATCTCACCTCGTGGGGTCTCAATGATCGTAAGAAAGGTGAGAAATCAGCCCAGAACTACACGGGGGGAGCTGGTCAATGACCTGAAAAGAGCTGGGACCACCGTTTCCAAGGTTACTGTGGGTAATACACTAAGACGTCATGGTTTGAAATCATGCATGGCACGGAAGGTTCCCCTGCTTAAACCAGCACATGTCAAGGCCCGTCTTAAGTTTGCCAATGACCATTTGGATGATCCAGGGAGTCATGGGAGAAAGTCATGTGGTCAGATGAGACCAAAATGGAACGTTTTGGTCATAATTCCACTAAACGTGTTTGGAGGAAGAAGAATGATGAGTACCATCCCAAGAACACCATCCCTACTGTGAAGCATGGGGGTGGTAGCATCATGCTTTGGGGTGTTTTTCTGCACATGGGACAGGGCGACTGCACTGTATTAAGGAGAGGATGACCGGGCCATGTATTGCGAGATTTTGGGGAACAACCTCCTTCCCTCAGTTAGAGCATTGAAGATGGGTCGAGGCTGGGTCTTCCAACATGACAATGACCCGAAGCACACAGCCAGGATAACCAAGGAGTGGCTCTGTAAGAAGCATATCAAGGTTCTGGCATGGCCTAGCCAGTCTCCAGACCTAAACCCAATAGAGAATCTTTGGAGGGAGCTCAAACTCCGTGTTTCTCAGCGACAGCCCAGAAACCTGACTGATCTAGAGAAGATCTGTGTGGAGGAGTGGGCCAAAATCCCTCCTGCAGTGTGTGCAAACCTGGTGAAAAACTACAGGAAACGTTTGACCTCTGTAACTGCAAACAAAGGCTACTGTACCAAATATTAACATTGATTTTCTCAGGTGTTCAAATACTTATTTGCAGCTGTATCATACAAATAAATAGTTACAAAATCATACATTGTGATTTCGGGATTTTGCTTTTTAGATTATGTCTCTCACAGTGGACATGCACCTACGATGACAATTTCAGACCCCTCCATGATTTCTAAGTGGGAGAACTTGCAAAATAGCAGGGTGTTCAAATACTTATTTTCCTCACTGTATGTAAAACTGTGCTGCGAACATGTACATTTACATTGTTTTATTGCTCAAAAAGATAATTGTCCTGAACAGACGACAAAAGGGGAAGAAAAGGAACTCTTTCCACAAGTGTTTTTTTTAATCATTTTCTCCCCAGTTTTTCAATGTTTCTCCCCTTATTTCCCTAGTTTTCCCCCAAAATATCTCATTGTAAACTTTTTTTCCACCAATTTTTCTCAGTTTTTTAACCCCAATTTTCTCCACTTTTCCCTTATTTTTATCAAATTTCTTCCCTATTTCATTTTTTCTCCAATTTAAAAATGTTCAATGTTCCCCCCCCCCATTTTTTCAGCTTTCCCATTTTTCAAAATGTTTTCCCCAATTGTTATTTATCTTTTTCCCCAATTTTCCCAACTTTTACTTTTCCCCAGCTTGTTTTCCCAATTTCCCCCGTTCTTCCCGTATTTTTTCCCTGATGATGACGGGGAACGATGCTATCGAACACAGCAGTTTCGACATCCTCCTGTAGACGATTTACTGCCCAGCTTTAGCGTCAGGTCGCACAGCGCTGACGTCATCGAGCCGTTGGGACAGGGCACTTCCTGTCGGGTCACAGCGACGTCCCCGAGATCTGTGTGGTGTGAAAACGCCCGTCTGCAAAGTCCGGGTCAGGTGTGTGAGTCTCCACCCGGACCGGCCTTTGCTCCACTGGACAACACTGGGCAATTTGTTCAAAGTGCAAACGCCAGCCTTGTTTTCCTTGGACGTCAAACAAGCGGCCGCCTGTTCCTAAAGAAAACAGGCCTCTCTCTGCTCCGACTGAGGCCGGGGCAGGAGGAGGAACCGGCGCTGAAAAGGAGGCTTTGTGCGTGAGCTCCATCACAGTCACACGTCCAACACTCAGGCTCATGTCGAGACGCTGCAGGTGATTTTGGATCTGGTTTAGTGTTTGAATAAACTAGTTATAAGTGAAAAAAGTGACAAAACGTCAGAGAATAAACATCGTAAGAGAGAGTTTGGGCTGTTTTTTACTCTGACAGAGTTAAAGACGTTAAAGGGGCTCTGTGGAGTTTAGCAGTTTTGTGCTCGCAATTGCCCCCTCAGGCCAAACGCATAACTGCATCCTCGATGATAAGCTCGTGCATGAGGCGCTCAGGCTTCAGGAGCACCAGAAATAACAGTCCCGTCCTGGTCAATTCACAGATTTGACTTAAACTGAGGTAAGAAACGTTACTGTTTTGTAAGATATTTAGACCAAATCAGTTTGAGTGAATGTTTTCCAAGATAAAATACTTGAGCAAAGTAAAGTGAATCGAGTGAAGAAGCCAAGTAATACATATAAACGAATAATTGACGTTTGAAGGAGGAAAAAAAAAATACTCGTATACTTTGTATGCATAAACGCAGGCCTAATTGAAATAATAAAATATCTCCACTGGTAGAAATGCTACTAGGAAAGCCAAAATCGTCTCTTCAATTTCCTGGGCCCAAAGTTAGCGTAGCTAACTAAACTATATTGTAAACGGCACATGTCCAGTGTTTACTTTTTGTAGTCGTTTCACTGCTTATAAATCCGTGAACAGTCAGGCTTATTTTGCGGCCAAGAAAAGCTAACATCAGCAACATTATTTTTGCCATTGTAAATACAGCACCATTACCACTGTTACTACTCAAATGTTTTGTAGGTACAACACAATTACTGTTATTACTGACACTACTAGTCTGCTACTAATACTACACAACTTCTCTGTAGGTATAAAACTATTAGATCAGCTATTTGGTAACTTCCAAATATGATTATTTTATGGCGTGTTTCAGTGAAGTTTGTAAAACATACACGGACAGTCGGACACCGTTGTTTTGAAGCATCAACAACACTTTCCCCCCACGTATTTAGTAATAATTTCTTACCTTTCAAGTAAAAATAAGCTGCGGGTCTTTTGAGAGATTCTCTCAACATTTTCCGATGTTTACTCTGGTTCTTTGCCTACGCCGATCAGACTCGACTTTCGCCTTTTTTGTCACACTCGAATAAACTCTTCGTTTCTTTTGTTATTTGGGGTCTGGGCTGGAGTTTCGATGGTGCTTGAAGCCGGTCTCCTCTTATTCTCCGCTAAATCCATCCCTCCGAAGTTACCACTCGCGCTGCAGCGTCAGTATAGAGGAGATACAGCTAACGCTACAGCTGAGCGTGAACGCGCATTACGTTATTACGCATTACGCTGTTTGCTTGTTCGACCCGAGCATAAACTATTTAAGTGACTTTACAGGCATATAGAGGCAATTGCGGTGAAAAGGCCAGGGCTCATTCTACTCACCAGGGCATTGCTGGAGCATGTATGAGAAAGAAATTATAAATTTGTATACATTTATTTGTGGTTAAATTTATGTATAGTCCCTTTAAGGAGGAAACTAGACACAAATCTCAACACGGGGTTTTTGGCAGCCCTTTTAGTTTGAGTCTTCTGGACGAATATGTTTTTAGTTTTAGTCACATTTGAATCATTTCTGAATGTTTTAGTCAAATTTTAGTCAGTTTAACCTCTTAACCCCCACCTAAACCGAGCACATTTTGGCATTACCCAAATCTAAAAGCTTCTTGAAAAAACCCGTCAAAATAGCAGCGAAAACGAGGATGAAAATACAACAAAAAAAGTGACAAGAAAAGCATCAAAAGCGTGACAATAAAACAACAAAAACACGATCAAAAAGTGATGAAAAAAAGAGCCACAAAAACGTGCCGGAAAAGCAACTATAACAAGGTTAAAAAGCAGCAAAAACGTGACACAAAAACACGACTAAAAAGGAGATGACAACCCGACAAAAATACTTCAAAATGTGACAAAACGCTGCGACAATGCAACAAAAAAGTTAGGCTCAGTTCTGTAGCCTTTCAAATGAGGCGTTACTCTGGCCTATAGGCTCGGTTAAGGCGGGGGTAAGAGGTTAAGAAGTTACGTATTAGTTTTTCAACAAATTAATTTTGATATTTCGATATAGGCTGTAAGCTTTTACATTTGGGTAAAGCCAAACTGGAGAAAATACACTCGGTTAAGGTGGGGGTAAGAGGTTACCGTAAATTCATAAAAGTCTCGTCAAGTTTTAGTCAGAGCTGTTTTTAGCTCGTCATTGTTATTGTCATTAAAATAAAGGTGCACCAGTGAAATGATATTGTTATAGTCTTGAGTCTCTGACAAAAACAACACTGCTGCAGCGTCTTGACTTAAAGTGCATATGACAGATTTAATGCTCTTGAAAATATGACTTATTTAGATGGATTACATCAGTTGCATAATTATAATTTTTTTCAGTGAAGCAGCAATTTTAAATATAGCCGCAAGCGGCGATTATCGGCCCTCGCCGACCGCCCTGCCTAAAGCAAGGGGGCGCTTCGCGCCCTTTTGTCTCCCTCAATCTAAAATTACGGTATTGCTACTGCCTTTATGTTTGTTTTTAACTTTATTCCCAAGGGTCTTAGTTTTAGGATTTTTGGAATGCGCTAACGCGCACTCCGCGCTCAATTTTGACATTATACAGAGAAAAATTAGTATGAATTTGTATCACACTATATCTGCAAACTGAAGCATATTTTTACATTTTACTTAGGGCTGCGGCTGCGCCGCAGAACATCCACAAAGGTCCAAGTACTTTGGAAAACCTTTGGTTCCTCACTTCTCTCTGAATTATGGAGTTTAACATTTTTCCATCAGAATAAAATGGGACGTTCTGGTCATCGCTACGGCAACACCGTGAAAATATGGCATGGGTGTGATTGACTTTTCTGATCGGAACGACCAAATAGAATTTTGTGCCAAATTATTTTAATTTTCGTAAAACTAAAATTTGTACTCTCCATATAATTCCTATAGGGGGCGCTATCGCACCCAATTTGAATTTTGCCAAATGAAAGTGTTTAGGACTGTGACTTTAACAACTGATAACAAAATGAGCGAAATCGGGCTTCATATGTGCGAATGGGAGCCATTTTTGTTTGCGAAAAATCTCAAAATACTTCGTACAGTTTGCGGCTTCGCCGCATAAAAACCGTAATACTTAGAAAAGTAATTTGGATAACTTTTAAAGTTCTACTTCTCAAGATTATTTTCCACCCAAAATTAGGTCGTTCCGATAAACGCTCTAGGAGGAGATAGATTTTGTACAAAGTGAAAAATAAAGGCGGATTCCCGCTTCGCGGGCTTTCATCCAAAATGGCCGACACCCAATATGGCGGACGGCGTTGCCGTAATAATATTTTTTGCTCAACTTGTCATGATGCACGTCTGTACCGACTTTTATGATTCTACAAAAAATTTCATTTTTGGCCAAGTCCTATCTCGCAATGTTAAAAAAAAACTGAGGTGGCGCTATCGCGCCACTATTTGAAATTTAAAAATTTGGAAATAGTCAAAGTTGCGTCGGATCGGGTTTGAATTTTGGGCCAAAATCTGTGACTTTTCGTCAATGTTCACTTGGTGAAAATTGCGACGGTGCTAAAGAAAGAAAGAAAGAAAGAAAGAAAGAAAGAAAGAAAGAAAGAAAGAAAGAAAGAAAGAATAATATTCCCATACGAAAACAATGTTCCGCTTATGCGGGTACCATAAACTATATATTTCGGAAAGCGCTCGCGCATTACTACCTCATGGTAGAGGTCCAGGGCTCTCAGTCGCCCATTGACTTTTATGGGCTCTGTACAATTACAATGTTGATTTTTGCATTATATATGTATGTGCACGGGACGTGCACGACAAGAGGAGTGTGTTAGTGAGTGTTTGAGAGGAGGGGAGCGCTTCGCGCTCGTTTTGTGCGTTTTGTTCGCACTTTGGGGGAGTGCGCTCCGCGCACCGTCCAATTACAATGTTCGTTTTCTGATACATGTGCACGTGCACAGAACGTGCACGAGGAGAGGAGTGCGTCAGTGCATGTTTGAGAGGAGGCGAGCGCTTCGCGCTCGTTTGTGCGCTCCACGCACTTTGGGGGAGTGCGCTCCGCTTCGCTCCGCACACTCTATACGATTACAAGAGCCCCTTCGCCAGCCCTGATGGCGCTCGGGCCTAATGAAGAAATGTTGGGCAGAAAAGTTATTTTTATTGAATGTTTAAGCTGCTGACAGGAAGTGACATAAAAGAAGGAAACATTCCATAGCAGTTTGACTCATTCATTTCCCATTGACTTAACATGGTTGCACGGCAACAGTTTAAATTGTTTACCTTCTTCGATGTCACTTCCTGTCGGTGTCCAATAAGGAAACTAAAGAAAACTGGGTATAATCTTTAGCAAAATCTTAAATACAATCGTGTTAACTGTGTTTTAGCAAAAATTGTGTCTAATGTGTCATATGCACTTTAAGGTAGATCTAAACAAAAACTACTGCAGGAGAAGGAGGAACAGGTCCGTCCAAACAGCACGAGTTTTCTCAAATCACTGTCCAGTGATAAAAGCGCTCTTTGGCGTTTTAGTGTAAAACCTGTGAAGGTAAAGGAGGTGAAGCCAATGAGAAGGTTTAACTCCTCCAGGCTTTCTGCAGGGCACTAAAAGTCATTACATGAATTGTGGCATTGTGGAAAATAATACTATTATTACTGCATAAGTTGGTTGAAAATCCTAAAGTTATTTTAAAACTCATTCAGCTGCAGGTTTTGGCAGAAATCATCAAAAAAATTTGCTCAAACTGTTCTTGTTTCTCTAGTTTGCTTTTGAATATTTCCCCTCATTCCTGTTTGATGGAATGTTTGCAAATCCTAAGACATAAAATATAGTTTTTGGGCATTAAAAAGCAGTAAATTGGACTTGCTGCTGCCTTTATGAGCCCTGTCTTCCACCTAATCCAAATGAGCTGCTGTTTATGACGTCACAAAACGTCCTCTTGTCTAAACCTCCCAGTTCAGACGACGACTCGAACTGCCCTTCCCTATGAGGGTTAAAATAAAGTCAGAATAGTTATAAATGTATTTCCAGACGGGCCGGCGGCTACAGGGCGCTGCAGCTCTGAGGTCATTTATTCACTCGGTTATTTTGGCACAAACTCACACAATGGCGTCTCTGTGATCGACCGTCACCAAATATATTTAACTGAACCAACATTTTAGAATAATGATGACCGTACAAGTTTATGGAAAACCTAATGGAAAGATTTAAATAAACATTAGTCTGAACACATTTAATCCACTGAAAAAGAGAAAGTGTGGTTAAGTCGAGTTGTTGAGGATCTTTTGCTTTACTCAAGTATTATTTGTGTTGTGAACTAGAGATGCACCAATCCAGCTTTTTGCTTCAGATACCGATACTGGGGGTTTGAGTATCGGCCGATATCCGATATTAACCGATGCCAAGAGACTTTCTTAAAAGTAGCTGCTGTGAGTGAAAAAGTGAATCTTCCTCTTTTCTCCAGTAATGAAGTAGTCTTTTACTGTACTTAAATACATTTTTCAGGTATCTGTACTTTACTTGAGTATTTATTTCCCTGGCTACTTTTTACTTTTACTCCTTACTTTTAAAACACATGATGATGATACGCCGAAACTGCGATAATCAATATATTTCACAAAAATAACCAACGATACATCACGATTTTTAAAGAAACACGCGATTTTTAACCTTTCATCATTAAAAGTCATATATTTGTTTGGTAGTATTTGGTCCAAGTGCTGCCCTCTACTGTTCTGACTGAATTCTTGTCATCAAAAGTATCGGTATCGTATCATCTCACAAAATATTGTGATATATCGCAAAATAGATACATAGTCACATCCCTTAACACAAGTATCTGTACTTTCTACTTACTTACATTTTCAAAACAGGTTTGTTACTTTTTTTTAAATGAAATGGTCTCAACTTATATAGCGCTTTTCCACCTTCATTAGGCACTCAAAGCACTTTACAGCAAGGATCCACTCACCCATTCAAGGAGGGTGAAGTGTCTTGCCCAAGGACACAACGACAATGTGCACCTTCAGGAGGCAGGATTCGAACCCCCGACTTTCCAATCATGAGACCCGCTCTACCATCTGCGCCACCGTTGCACTGTTTTTTCTTCTCCCAACACAGCCGCTTTCTCGAGAGGTTTTGGTTTAGAGTCGGTACATCGGGGTCTAATAACGCACTCTATGGGATGTGTCCAACGTTGGACACTTTTCTTCTTGCATCTGGTGCAGCTTTAGCACTATTTGCCTTTGCCACTAGAGGATGTTGATTATAAAAAAGAAGACATAGACTGAGGCGTGGTTTATTCCAAGCAGCACAGAGTTGCTCTCCTATATCAGCCTCACATTATTTCCCTCGTTCATATCGCGCTGCCTCATGTTCTCCCTTCAGCAGATCAAACTAAAAACTTTATTTATCCCTCCATGTTTGTCCGTGTCCCGAGCCGGTCCCGCTGTAGGGCGGGTCGAGGAGAAAAAGGTCAGACATTGCACCCTCCTAGGGAAGTTACAGTTTAAAGGTTACGCTATAGTCTGGTTTAGAAACATAAGATTTGTCCCTGTCGTCTTGTCGTAACGAGGGAAGTTATTTTAATTCTTAACGTTCTTCTGTTGTCGTGTTCTGCTGCAGGTGATGGAGCTACAGAGGGAGGTCGGGACGTCCGAGGAGCACACTTTGGACAAAGAGGCGCGGAAGTGGTCCAGCCGAGTGGCCCGCGAGTACAAGAGCATCATCCACACACAGAGGGTCAGTACAAGAGCATCATCCACACACAGAGGGTCAGTACAAGAACATCCACACACAGAGGGTCAGTACAAGAGCATCATCCACACACAGAGGGTCAGTACAAGAACATCCACACACAGAGGGTCAGTACAAGAACATCATCCACACACAGAGGGTCAGTACAAGAACATCCACACACAGAGGGTCAGTACAAGAACATCCACACACAGAGGGTCAGTACAAGAACATCCACACACAGAGGGTCAGTACAAGAGCATCATCCACACACAGAGGGTCAGTACAAGAACATCCACACACAGAGGGTCAGTACAAGAACATCCACACACAGAGGGTCAGTACAAGATCATCCACACACAGAGGGTCAGTACAAGATCATCCACACACAGAGGGTCAGTACAAGAACATCCACACACAGAGGGTCAGTACAAGATCATCATCCCAGACAGATCATCTTCAGACTTCTGCTGTGGGGGTAATAAACTGTGATTATTAACCCGATTATGAATAAATAAACTTGGTTCCTGCTTTGTGCTGCTTTGTCTGGTGTTTAAAGGCGCTGGAGGAATTCGGCGGCACTGAGGAGTCGAGCGCTGAGCCGGACGCCAAGATGGAGGCGGCTCGGCAGAGTCTACGAAGAGCCCAGGTAATGGTCTGTCACAGCGCCCCCTGCTGCTCCGAACCGGCCTCTGCAGTCGCTCCAGGGTCATTCTTCACTTTAAATCAGTTTCAGTGTTTGCTACAGCGAGATTCATCTAAATATCTCAGAAAATAAGACTTCGCTCGACTCTCCTTGCTGCATAAGTTTATCAAAAATACAAAAAGTCTGGTCTGTCATTCATCTGCATTTTGTTGATTAAAGTTTCCTGCAGTGTCCAATTTTCTTTTGAATATTGAAATATCTCCTTATTTTGATGGAATGTTTGCAAATCTTATGTAATGAAAAATGCATTTGTGGCATTAAAAATATAGTATTTGTGGATTTAAATGTCATTTAAAGCATTTCATGTTACTTGCTGCTGGTTAGTTTAGCAGAGATACAGTATAGTAATATGAGGTTTTGTTGCCAGAATATGCAAATGTCAGTATGAGAATCTACTAAAATATCAGTAATCCTAAAGGTTTCAAACAATATTCTTCGTATTTCACAGCTTCGTAATCGTGAATGTAGGTGACGTGAACTCACAGATATTTACACATTCTTGCAAACAAAAACACATGGGAAGTTTAAAACGTGGGCAAACGCTCGTGTTCCTGTTCTGTGACCCGTGTGTCGCCCGCAGACGGTGAAGGCGAAGGCGGAGGCGCGTCTGGACGTGCTGCGACAGGCCGGGGTCGCCGTGGAAACGTGGCTGAAGAGCGCCATGAACCAAGTGATGGAGGAGCTGGAGAACGAGCGCTGGAACAACCTGAGCGGAGCCAACGACCCTCGCTGTCGGTGAGTGTCCGAGAGTTCGAGAGTCACCCAGTGCACAGGTGTTAAAGCTGACCGTGGGTTTGTCCAGGGCACGGCGGATCTGGAGCGCGAGGACGAGGAGGAAGAGACGGAGGACAGTGGAGAAGCTCTGGACGACAGCAGCTCCAGCCCCTCCAGCACCTTACGCAACTACCCCTCACCTGCAAAGTGCTCTACTCCTACAAGGTAAATCTACTCCAACAAGCTAAAGGGATATTTCAGGATTTTTGACATTGGGCCTCATTTCCTAGTTATCCAGAGTGTTGTTGATGTCTGGAGATATTTTTTTCTTAAATTCATGCAGTTCTTATATTTGAAGAGTCTAGTGGCGCTAGCTAGGCCAAGGCTAAAGCATATCTATGGTATCAGTTAGCCTGCATTAAAAACAGTGTGACCCACTCCACAGTGCACCTGAGGTAAATCACTTATAACACCAGACTAACCATATAAATGTCTGTGTTAATAGAATCATTTAAAATAACTTATATTTGAGCAGCATCAGCTCGTGGCTGTAAGCTAACGCAGGGGCGGAGTGATCTGCCAGAAAATAGTCCCTCAAAATGCGGTAATTCATGTGATATAGGCCTGCCGCGATAATTACTATATCGAGTTATCGCTCGATAAGTAAAATGAAGGACGATAACATTTTTAGTCTCGGTAACTGCACGTGCTGCGTGTGCTTAAACTAAATACAGAAACATGAACGCTATCACAGCGCTGAGTGAGCGGAGCGTCCATCCAACCAGTCTCCATGTGCATAAAGACAGCATTGAGCACATCAGACGTATCCCCGCATGTATCCAGATCATTTATAATTTATAGATCAGCGCTGATTTTGGAAAGAGGCGGGCTGTAAACAAAGTGCTGTGTTCCTACGGAGCTTTGCTGATTCCAACACGTCCTGTGAACTTTATCGCGGAGCAAGAGGGGCTCGTGTGAAAACACTTGGAGTTCCAGCCAAAAGAAGAATCACAGAGAGAATAACAACATTAATGCGACTGCAGGTTTGTCCAACTGAGAACGAAACTAAACCACCGCCCAGTCAGTGTATCAAAGCTAATCAGCGCTACTGTTAGCGAGAGGAACCGAGCGCTTTAGCCACTATCCAAATACAAGCGTGATAGTCCTGAGAACATATTACTGGTCCACACTTTTCAAAAGCCAGAGAAACGCTGCAGCAGTTTGACAAACAGTCACTAAGTTCCCCACCCCCCAAAAAAGCTGCTTTACTCCGACAGCCATGTGTACAGGAGGTGAAAAGAAAAGGAAAAAACAAAACATATAGCTACTCTATTTTTGCAGTAATACAGTATTATCTGAATCCATACATTTAATATACATGTTATTCTAACCAGGTTTATTCAACATAGAAGTGAGTTTTTGTCGGGGAATATTTAACCAGACTAAAAAATGTTGTGACAGGCCTAGTTCAAACACAGAACCTGGTGAGAGTAAGTTATGTTAAAAGGTTGAGAAGCACAGATGGATACAGTGTCCTAGAATATATATCGACCCTTTGTTTGGTTTAAGGTGTTAATATTGAATGCCAAAAGTTCAATACATTTCAATTAAAATAGTTGCTTACAGTTTTCTTTTTATTGCCTACAGTATTTGCATTATACTCAATATTATCGTTTATCGCGATATTTTCTGAGACGATATATCGTCCTCAAAAAAATTTATCGTGGCAGGCCTAACGTGATACAAGGTCAGTTATATTTCAAACATATTCTATTAACACAGACATTTATATGGTTAGTCTGGTGTTATAAGTGATTTACCTCAGGTGCACTGTGGAGTGGGTCAGACTGTTTTAATGCAGGCTAACTGATACCATAGACATGCATTAGCCTTGCCCTAGCCTAGCGCCACTAGACTCTTCAAATATAAGAACTGCATGAATTTAAGAAAAAAATATCTCCAGACATCAACAACACTCTGGATAACTAGGAAATGAGGCCCAATGTCAGAAATCCTGAAATATCCTTTAACTGTCCCTCAGTAGAGATGTATCATTAAAGATTTATCGATCTGCTACATTAAAAGGCAAAATAATTATTGCTCTAAATTAGGACCTGATTTATTTCCAATTAGCGACAGTATTAATAGATCAGATGTAAAATACAAATATAAACCAAAATGTAAAGTAAATATTTTATAAGTTAATGAAGGATTAAGTCAAAGGGCCCGATCTCCCTCCTGGTGCGAGGGCAGCGTCGCTGACACGGCTTCGTGCTTTCGCGGGTCGCCTGAGGGAGTCGCTTAGAGATAAAGCGGGTCGGCGAAGGCGGGAGCTATAAGCCGCTCGGACTTCATCGAGCGCTCGCTGCATTCCCGTCACTCGATCTCCTTTAAGGATGCACCCACACTTGTCCATCTGCACCGTGCCCTCAGAAACCCCATCAGTGTGTGAGCGGTTACACTGTGCTCAGGTCCAGGTCGGGTCTGTATTTTGGCGCTGGAGGAGGTCGGCCTGAGCGGCTCGGTGGCTGATGCATTCACGCACGGATAAGGAGTGAGAAACGCTGTATTTACGTGTGTCAGAGCCGCTGCAGCCTTTTCCTCCTGGTGAATGAAGAGCGGAGGTCGTCGTAATAAGCCTCGTGTTTCCTTTTTCTGCTGACGTGTGGCCCTTAGTGGAGAAACTCTTTAGTTTGTCATTTGTGAATGAAGTGTCTCGTCTGTTCAAACTGAGCAGGACGTCGAGTTTCCTCTGTATCACTGATGTGTTTGTGTCCAGGCGTCTCAGCCCGACGAGCTGACCATCGAGGAGCAGGACATCCTGGAGGTCATCGACGATGGAGACATGGAGGACTGGGTCAAGGTCAGATCTCACTCTACACCAAAGCTTTTAGACAAGTCACGACAGCTCCATCATCAGAGACAAGCGGCTAAACAAATACACACAGGTCACAGACTAAACTTTAGAGCTGTTTTCATTCCACTCTTTAACAACGTTCATAACTTCCTGACTCTCGCCTTGACTCTCGCCTTGACTCTCGTCCTGACTCTCGCCTTGACTCTCGCCTTGACTCTCGTCCTGACTCTCGCCTTGACTCTCGTCCTGACTCTCGCCTTGACTCTCACCTTGACTCTCGCCTTGACTCTCGTCCTGACTCTCGCCTTGACTTGTCTCATCTTGTCTTTGTCTCGTCTTTTCTCGGCGGTCCAGGCGAGGAACCGCAGCGGGCAGGTGGGTTACGTCCCGGAGAAGTACCTGCAGCTGCCCTCGCCAACAGCCTGCTGAGCATGCTGCAGGCGCTGGCCGCTCTGGACGCACGCTCTCACTCGTCCAGCAACTCCACCGAGCCCGAGCTGGAGCTGCACTCGGCGGCGTCAACGGAGACTCGAGCGGTGAGACTTTCATCACAGACTCATGTCCTCGTTAGATTACACGTTATTCATTACATGTTATTCATTACATGTCACAATAACTACATTTGACCTCATCAGCTCTCTGCTGCCCCCTCCTGGTGGGGCTTTCTCTGGGAGTTGACCCGCGACTCCAAATCTTTCTTCAAATTTGACGCAGTGTTTTTAAAGATGACACTTTGTTCCGGCAGAGTTTACAACAAACCTTAATATCTTTGTTACCGAAATCTCTATTTAGTGAAAAAGTGACTTCTTTGTGACTCACGAGGATAAACGCGGTGAAACTGTGTTTTGTTCCTCAGTGTCGTTGGCGAAGGCGCTGTACGATTACGCCGCACAGACGGAGGACGAGCTGTCGTTCCCCGAAGGCGCCATCATCCGCGTGCTGAGCCGAGAGACGCGTGAGGACGACGGCTTCTGGAGGGCGAGTTCAACGGCACGGTGGGCGTTTTCCCCGCGGTGCTGTGGAGGATCTGACGAGCTCCGGAGACTCAGAGGCTCAGAGCGACGGCGCGCAGGTGATGCTCACACGGAACGCTCTTCAATTCATCAGCTAGAAAGAAATCTGTCCTGTCGTAATAAAGACATGCATGAAGACAGAGCTTTTATACAAACAGGCTGTGCATGGAAGGATATCAGGCTTTAAAAGGCATTCAGACACTTTTCATAGTTATAAAAACCTCACTAATGTTCCTCAGACTCACGGCGTAACTGCACAAGTCCACGTCTCTGTCCGAAGTGAGATCTTTGTGTAATTCCAGTTAGAGCTGTTAGTCGCTGGAAGACTTTTACAATAACGAGTTTATCTCCCATGTCAAGGAACGTTGGAGAATTGGGAAAATTAGAGGTGGAGGGAAATGGGAAAGAAATTGGTTTAAAAAAAAATAGTTGTGTCCTTGGGCAAGACACCTCACCCTCCTTGCCTCCAGTGTCTGTGTACACTGGTGTATGAATGAGAGTGTGAATGGGTGAGTGGATCCTTGCTGTAAAGCGCTTTGAGTGCCTAATGAAGGTGGACAAGTGCGTATAAGCTGAGACCATTTACCATTCTCTGCCCTTGTCTGTTCCCAGGTGGGGCACTAAAAAGTATGAAATAATTAGCCTTAAATCAAGGCCTTAAATGTTATTAAAAAGCATTAAATTACATTAAATCTAATTTCTTTGAATCGTTATGGCACCGGTACCGAAAAATGTGTATCGATACAGTCGTGGTAACGGGGGAGAAAACAGACGGACTTAGCCCGAGTAAAAAACACAAAAACTCTGGACTAAAACTAATTCTGCTGCAGTTTGACGCATGTTTGACACAATCCTTTGCTCTCCACATATTTTTTAATTCCAACATTTCCCCTTCTTCCCGTGTTTGATTGAACGTTTATGAGTAAAAAAGCATTACATTTGACTTGCTGCTGCTGCTGTACAAACCTGGATGTCTCGTCTCAGACCTAACTCTCCTGTGATCGTCCTCAGGCGTCTCCGTCGGCGCCGCTGCCGTGTGATCAGTCTCCGCGCAGCCCCTCCTGCCCGGGCCTCTTCCACAGCAGCCCCTTAACCACGCCACCGCCTCCTCGCCGCAGTCCAGCCCGTCCAGCGCCACCGCCTCCCCCATCGGCCGCCCCCGTCCTACCAAGCCACAACGGGCACCAGCGCCCGCCGCCCAAGAGCCCTTTCCACAGTGAGTACAGAGACTTTAAAACCTAACGACCCTCTGCTGTTTCCTCATGACCCTCTGCTGTTCCTCACGACCCTCTGTTTCCTCATGACCCTCTGCCTGTTTCCTCATGACCCTCTGTTTCCTCATGACCCTCTGTTTCCTCATGACCCTCTGTTTCCTCCAGACCCTCTGTTTCCTCATGACCCTCTGTTTCCTCATGACCCTCTGTTTCCTCATGACCCTCTGTTTCCTCATGACCCTCTGTTCCTCATGACCTCTGTTTCCTCATGACCCCTCTGCTGTTCCTCATGACCCTCTGTTTTCCTCCATGACCCTCATGTTTTCCTCTGACCCTCTGTTTCCTCATGACCCTCTGTTTCCTCATCACCCTCTGTTTCCTCATGACCCTCTGTTTTCCTCATGACCCTCCTGTTTCCTCATGACCCTCTGTTTCCTCATGACCCTCTGCTGTTTTCCTCCATGACCCTCTGTTTCCTCATGACCCTCTGTTTCCTCATGACCCCTCTGTTCTCCCTCGCCCTCATGACCCTCTGTTTCCTCATGACCCTCTGTTTCCTCACGACCCTCTGCTGTTTCCCTCACGACCCTCTTTTCCTCATGACCCTCTGTTTCCTCATGACCCTCTGCTGTTTCCTCATGACCCCTCTGCTGTTTCCTCATGACCCTCTTGCTGTTTCCTCATGACCCTCTGTTTTCCTCATGACCCTCTGTTTCCTCACGCCCCAGCTGTTTCCTCCGTGCTGTTTCCTCACGACCCTCTGTTCCTCATGACCCTCTGTTTCCTCATGACCCTGCTGCTGTTTCCTCACGACCCTCTGTTTCCTCATGACCCTGCTGTTTCCTCATGACCCTCTCTGTTGTTCCTCATGACCCTCTGCGTTTCCTCATGACCCTCTGTTTCCTCTGACCCTCTTGTTTCCTCAACGACCTTGCTGTTTCCTCACGACCTCTGTTCCTCATGACCCCTGTTCCTCATGACCCTCTGTTTCCTCATGACCCTTGTTTCCTCACGACCTCTGTTTCCTCATGACCCTCTGTTTCCTCATGACCCTCTGTTTTCCTCATGACCCTCTGTTTCCCTCATGACCCTCTGGTTCCTCATGACCATCTTGTTTCCTCATGACCCTCTGCTGTTTCTCATGACCCTCTGTTTTCCTCATGACCCTCTGTTCTCTGAACCCTCTGTTTCCTCAACGACCCTCTGCTGTTTCCTCACGACCCTCTGTTTCCCTCATGACCCTCTGTTTCCTCAATGACCCTCTGTTGTCCTCATGACCCTCTGCTGTTTCCCACGCCCTCTGCTGTTTCCTCACGACCTCTTGCTGTTTCCCTCATGACCCTCTGTTTCCTCACGACCTCTGTTTCCTCATGACCCTCTGTTTCCTCTGACCCTTGTTTCTCATGACCCTCTGTTTCCTCACACCTCTGCTGTTTTCCCTCATGACCCTCTGTTTCCTCAATGACCCTCTGTTTCTATGACCTCTGCTGTTCGCCTCATGAACCCTCTGTTTCCTCCTGACCCTGTTTCCTCAACGACCCTCTGCTGTTTCCTTCATGACCCTCCTGTTCCTCACGACCTACTGCCTGTTTCTCATGACCTCTGTTCCTCATGACCTCTGTTTCTCATGAACCCTCTGCTGTTCCTCATGACTCCCTCCTGCTGTTTCCTCATGGACCCTCTGTTTCCTCACGGACCTCTGCGTTTCCTCAACGACCTCCTGTTTCTCATGACCTCTGTTTCCTCATGACCCTCTGCTTGTTTCCTCATGACCCCTGCTGTTTCCTCACGACCCCTCTGTTTCCTCATGACCCTCTGTTCCTCATGAACCCTCTGTTTCCTTCATCGACCCTCTGTTTCCGTCATGACCCTCTGTTCTCACGACCCTCTGTTTCCTCATGACCCTCTGTTTCCTCATGACCCTCTGTTTCCTACGACCCTCTGCTGTTTCCCTCCACGACTCTGTTCCTCATGAAACCTCTGTTCCTCATGACCCTCTGTTCCCATGACCCTGCTGTTTCCTCATGACCCTCTGTTTCCTCATGACCTCTGCTGTTTCCTCATGACCCTCTTTCCTCATGACCCTCTTTTCCCTCATGAACCCTCATTGTTTCCTCATGACCTCTGTTTCTCATGACCCTCATGTTTCCTCACGGACCCTCTGCTGTTCCTCACGACCTCTGTTTCTCCATGACCCTCTGTTCCTCACACCCTCTGCTGTTTCCTCACGACCTCTGTTTCCTCATGACCCTCTTTTCCTCATGACCCTCTGCTGTTTCCCTCATGACCGCCTCTGCTGTTTTCCCTCATGACCCTCTGTTTTCCTCATGACCCCTCTGTTTCCTCATGACCCTCTGTTTCCTCATGACCCTTGCTGTTTCCTCACGACCCTTGCCTGTTTCCTCACTGACCCTCTCGTTTCCTCATGAACCCTCTGTTCCTCTGACCCTCTGTTTCCTCACGACCCTCTGCCTGTTTCCTCACGACCCTCTGTTCCTCATGACCCTCTGTTTCTCACGACCTTGCTGTTTTCCTCACGACCCTCTGTTCCTTCATGACCCTCTGTTTCCTCATGTGACTCTGCTGTTTCCCTCATGACCCCCTGTTTTCTGACCTCTGTTCTCATGAACCCTCTGCTGTTCCCCTTCAGCGACCCTCGCTGTTCCTCACGACCCTCTGCTGTTTCCTATGACCCTCTGTTTTTCCTCACAGGACCCTCTGTTTCTCAATGACCCTCTGTTTCCTCATGACCTCTGTTTTCCTCACGACCTCTGCCTGTTTCCTCATGACCCTCTGTTTCCTGCATGACCCTCTGTTCCTCATGACCTCTGGTTCCTCATGACCTCTGTTTCCCTCACGACCCTCTGTTTCTCATGACCCTCTGTTTCCCTTACGACCCTCTGCTGTTCCTCACGACCCTCTGCTGTTTCCTCATGACAATCCTCTCTAACACAACAATGTCTCCCCCTCTCATTTTCAAACGAAACCCTGGCTGCCTGTTTCCTCAGACCCTCTTGTTTCCTTCTGACCTCTGTTCCTCATGAACCCTACTCTGGTTTCCTCACTGACCCCTGCGTTCTCCTCGATGAACGCTCCTGTTCTCACGGACCCTCTGCTGTTTCCTCACGACCTCTGTTTCCTCATGACCCTGCTGTTCGTCATGACCCTTGCCTGTTTCCTCATGACCGCTCTGCTGTTTCCCTCAAGCGACACCTACTGTTCTACAGTGACCCTCTGTTTCCCTCATGACTCTGTTCCTCATGACCCTCTGTTTCCCTCACGACGGCGGCCTCTGTTTCTCATGACGCGCTCTGTTTTCCAGTCATGACCCTTCTGTTTCTCTATGAACCGCTAGCTGTTTCCATCAATGACCCTCTGTTCGCTCATGACCCTCTGTTTCCTCACGACCCCGTAACGCCTGGCTCGTTTCCTCACGACCCTGCTTTGTTTCTCATGACCCTCTGTTTCCTCATGACGCTGGCTGCTGTTCCTCATGACCCTCGCTATTTCTAGACGCCTCTGATTCCTCATGACCCTCTGTTTCTCATGAACCCTACTGTTTCCTCATGACCCTCTGCTGTTTCCTCATGACCCTCTGCTGTTTCCTATGACCGCTCGTTTCTCATGACCGACTCTGTTTCCTCTAATGACCCTCTGTTTCCTGACCCTGGACTGCGCCCTTGTTCCTCACGAACCCCCTGATGTGTCCTCATGACCCTCTGTTTCCTCATAGAACCCTCTGCTGTTTCCGTCACGACCCTCTGCTGTTTCCTCATGACCTCTGTTTAACACTCATGACCCGTGCTGTTTCCTCATGACCCTCTCTGTTTCCTCATGACGCCTGCTGTTTCCGTCATGACCTGCTGTTCCTCATGACGCCTGCTGTTTCCTCATGAACCCTCTGTTTCCTCTATGACCCTCTGTTTCGCTCATGACGCCTCTGTTTCCTCATGACCCTCTGCTGTTTTCTCAATTGACCCTCTGTTTTCCTCAAGACCCTCTTTTCTCGACCTCCTGCGGTTCCTCATGACCCTCTGTTTCCTCATACCCTCTGCTGTTTCCTCATGACCCCAGTTTCCTCACGACCCTCTGTTTCCTCATGACCCTCTGCTGTTTCCTCATGACCCTCTGTTCCTTCATGACCCTCTGTTTTCCTCATGACCCTCATGCTGTTCGTCATGAACTCTGCTGTTTCCTCATGACCCTCTGTTTCCTCATGACCCTATGCTGTTTCCTCATGACCTCTGTTTCCTCATGAACCCTCTGCTGTTTCCTCATGACCCTCTGTTTCCGTCATGAACCGCTCTGCTGTTTTCCTCATGACCCTTGTTCCTCACGACCCTCTCTGTTCCTCACGACCCTCTGTTTCCTATGACCTCTGCGTTTTCTCATGACCCCCTCTGCTGTTTCCTCATGACCCTCTGTTTCCTCATGACCTCTGCCTGTTTTCCTCATGACCCTGCTGGTTTCCTCATGAACCCTCTGTTTCCTCATGACCTGGGCTGTTTCCTCATGGACCCTCTGTTTCCTCATGACCCTCTGTTTCCTCATGACCCTCTTTTCCTCATGACCTCTGCTGTTCCTCATGACCCTCTGTTCCTCATGAACCCTCGCTTGTTTCTCATGACGCCCTCTGCTGTTTCCCTCATGACCCTCTGTTCCTCATGAGCCCTTCTGCGTTCCTCATGACCTCTGTGTTCCTCATGAACCCTCTGCTGTTTTCCTCATGAACCTGCTGTTTCCTCACGACCGCTCTGTTTCCTCATGACCCCCTCTGCTGTTCCTCATGACCCTCGTGTTTTCCTCATGACCCTCGTTTCCTCATGACCCTTCTGTTCGCTCTCATGACCGCTCTTGTTTCCTCATGACCTCTGTTCCCTCTGTCACTCAGGCCCCGGTCTCCTCTCTCAGCTCGCAGCAATCATACCCCCGAGTCTCCGTTGGATCCATCGCATCGGTGAGACGCCTTTCATTAATCAAAACACAAATCAAAAACTACTGTATGCCACAGGCAGGACAACTCTGTGGATTCTACTCGAATAATGCAGTGAACAGTCTGCTGCCAAAAGCTGAGTTTTATTTTGTGACATATTAGAAAGGAGAAAGGGAGCCACACAGACATGTTGGAGTCACTTCCTGGTTAAATCTCAGAGAATAAACATCATAAAGAGTTTGGGCTGTTTTTACAGAGTTCAAACTAAGACGTTCAGGAGGAAACTCGACACAATCTCTACATTTTCTTCCTAACACAGTGAATCTTGTGGTGAATATAAATCCTGACAGAACCACAGAGCGTCCGTCGCTGTTGTTTCTAACTCTCCTCTGTTTGTGTGGCAGGTGCGTGCGGCTCCGCCTCCGCCCAAGCAGCATCCTCGCGGACAGGTTAAGAGGCGCGAGGAGGTGGAGATCACTCTGGTGTGACGCCCCTGGAAGCCCCGCCCCCGGACACGCCCTCCTGACGCCATACTCAAACATGGAAATCCGTCTGTGCCTTCCAAACATTTAACACGTCAAACACGCGTCATTAAAAAGCATTACATTTATTCCCTCAGGCGCTAACTCTTTATTTACTGCAGACTTTTATCAAACATACATGTCTGTCCATTCACAGACAGTTTTACACACATTTCTGCTTAAACGTATAAGAAAGCGACCGCTCACAGCCCGATATCGACGGCCTCTCACTAACACTCGATGCTTTGAAAAGGGAAAAGATGAACCATGTCGATGCTTAAATAACTTCACAAACCGAGCGTCTGAGCCTTTCGTTCCTCCGGCGCTAACCAAGGGAAAAGTGGCAATGTTATAAGTGGTTCTTGTGTCGTAGGGAGAATCTCCTGCCTTAAGTGTTTCTTTCTGTTGTGTGGGCTGTAGCCGGTGCTGCCCCCTGCCTGTGAGGAGGACCGTGCGCTTTTGTCACGATGCGAGACAGAAACGTTAAAAAGCAAAGCGATTTTCTGCTCCTTTGGTTCAGCTGCATTTTCTGCTGAAATTGTAGCTTTTATTTTTTGGTTTTACAAAAGTTTAGCACAAACGTTTCCCTCGAGTCCAAACCTCATGGTCTGTTTAAAGCCGAGTCTCCAACCTTTTCAACTCGGCCAGAGCAAGAACAAGAATGTCAGAGGAGGAGGAGAGCTGCTTCTGCTTCACAAACATCTGAGTAAAATCCACCTGGAGAATTAGTCGCCCAGATGGTATTTCAATGAAAATGTGTTAAAGTGCAAATGACAGATTGAAAATATGACTTATTTAGATGGATCACATCAGTTGCATAGTTTTCATTTTTTTCAGTGAAGCAGCAATTTTAATGAAGAAATGTTGGGCAGAAAAGTTATTTTTATTTGAATGTTTAAGCTGCTGACAGGAAGTGACATAAAAGAAGGAAACATTCATAGCAGTTTGACTCATTCATTTCCCATTGACTTAACATGGTCGGCACGGCAACAGTTTAAAATTGTTTACCTTCTTCGATGTCACTTCCTGTCGGTGTCCAATAAGGAAGTGAAAACATAAACATCACAAAAATGGTCAAACTAAAGAAACTGGAATAATCTTTAGCAAAATCTGAAATATAATCGTGTTAACTGTGTTTTAATGTGTCAGATGCACTTTAAGTTAGTCCTTATGCTTTACTATATTGGCCCAACTGAGCACAGACTGTGTTCAGGACAAGCAGAAAATGCATCTGTAGTTTGAGTTATAAAGCGTATGTAGAAAGCAGTGTTTGATCAAAGTAACTCGCTACTGGATAAAAAAACGCTCATTCGAATGTTGGAGTAAACATAGAAACATAAGCCTGTTTTAGCCACAGAATCACCAGGGCCCTGTCCCAATTCAAACCCTTGCCCTCGCTTTGAGCCCTTCCCCTTGATTTTGCGCGTTCCCGCGGAGGGGTAGGGTGTCCCAATACTTAGGGAGCAAGAGGAAGTGGCTATGTCCCCTTGAAAAGGCCCTTCCACAGCGAGTCAGGTCAGGAGCAGACTTGGGGCCGAGGGAGTATAAACATGGCGGCTACCGGTGGAAGCGACAATTACTAATGTAAGAATATATACGCAAAACAGTCTGAATGTGTAGGTCGTCTTGTAGCTGCCAACTTAGCTGCCAACTACCAATGGTAGTTGGCAGCTAAGTTGAGCCAAGTGCAAAATTAAACGAAACAACATGAAACATCCCGACCGTCACAAACATACGGCGAACGCGTCTGCTGTTAAATATATTTCCTCTCCGTTGATTTATCAAACGTAGATAAATCAACATGGCACCCACAAGAGGCAGGAGCTACGTATTTCTTGTTATTGTAGTTTATGTGTATAAACTCTGTATTACCGCTATCTACTAGACGGGGGTGAAATCAGACACGTCGATGTTGCGCGTGACGTAAGGAACACGTTCTTCGCCGCAATTTGCATACTAGTGTTGTCCCATTGCTTAGGGGAGAATCTTCACTTGCACTTCCCTCACTGAGGGCACTTTACTGTGGAGGGAACTCAGCGAGTGTTCTCAGAGCAAGTGTTGGAATTGGGACAGGGCCCAAAGCTTCAGAACCTAAATAGATATCATAATACTCTAAACATGTCTGACTGACCCACATCACCGTGGACTTCTACAAACTCCACAAACAGCAGCTTCATGTCCGTCCAAACGAGTCGTCTAATAATGAAATAAATCCGTAAAATCAGCTCATGTGTTTAGGAAAGACAACAGAGCACCACTCTTCTGATTGGTCCATTGTGCTGTCAATCACTATCAGCCAATCAGCATCACTGGCTGCTCTTTCTCACTCCCTGAAACACAGACGAGAGCCTTAATACAATAATGCCGTTCTCACGTCATTCATTTGATTACTCATTACTCTAACGCCGTTATTTATAAACGCCGTTATTCAGACACTGGTAGAAAGTGTTTGGCGACTGGTTGGAGATCCCTGCTTTAAAGGTTAAATGTTCAGAAACTGTAAATGATTTGTGTTTGTGGCTTTGAAAGATTTGTATTTGGGCTTAAAAATTAAGTTTAAAAGTGTGACTTGTTTCTTGCAGCACATAGAAGCGCAGTGCTGCCCCCTGCTGTCCACTGACTGTAAACCACAGCTGCTTTAATGTGTACGTTACTCGTATCGTGACAAAACCGTTTGGTGATACTGTCCCAGAGCCATGTGTTGGTCCAGTTCGTGGGACGCGTCTTTTCGAGCACTTTCTCACCTTTTTATTCCTGCCAGTATTGACCTGTTTGTGTAACGGTATTAGCAGTTTATTATTTGGCCTCGTAGCCGTATCTTAGTGCGATTGTTCTGTTTGTATCGTTAGTTTACAGAGTCTGTTCTTAGATTAGCTTAAACGTTTCCTCAGCCGCCGCGCTGCGTTTTCATTGATCTCCTTGAGATCTGAATGACATCGAACTTATTTTGAAGTTTATATTACCCAGTTTTATTAAAAAAGAATGATCTAAATGTCCCAGATTTAAACGTTCTGCTGTGCCCTCGCTGCTAAATCACTACAATTCTACAATGAGTCGATGTGCCTCTGATTCAGAAACTCATTCAGTTTTTTACACTTAAATGAACAGGGTTTCTGCGAGGCATTAAAAAACCTCTTAACCCCGCCTTAATTCAGCTTTACCAAATCTAAAAACTTCTCGACGGGAGTTTACAGCCTCTAGGCCAGAGTAACGCCTCATTTGAAAGCTAAGACCTACAAAACTGATTTGTTGCATTGTGTTTTTGTCTCTTTTTTTAGTCTGGTTTTCCTTGTTTTTTCATCATGTTTTGTTGCTTTCTTCATCGCTGTTTTGGTCATGTTTTCATCCTCGTTTTTCCGTCACTTTTTAAATTTGGGTAAAGCCAAACTGGAGAACATGTGCTCGGTTCAGGTGGGGTTAAGAGAGAAATGCAACTGAACCTGGCATTGAATTATGTTTTCGGGGGGACGATTATTACTGCATAAGTTTGTTGAAAAATCCAAACATTCTGCTGCAGTTTTATTTGGCATTTGTAGCATTTGGGCGTTTAAAACCACATTGCTGCTGACCATAAAAACCCTGATTTTTGTTCATTAAGTGTAAAAAAAAACGAGATGAACGAGACGAGTTTTTGCGGTGCTCAGTTTCCATTCAGGTTTGGACACATTTACAGCCGGTGCACGTCAAACTGTATTTATTGTGTACGAGAATGTGAAATAAACAATAAACAGCTGCAATGAAACACGAATGAGTCTGGTTCGTCTGTGTGAATCATTACATGTGTCCAGCTGAACTCTGAAGGTTCTTAGCTTCAAATGGAACCCGAGTTCAGCTGTACTTCCTGTTTTAAACCGCTGGGAGCGCCAAAACATGATCTGTGTTCGACAGTTTCCCTCATGACAACAAACAGTGCCTTCTAGTGGCGAATAACGGCATTTGTTTAAATATGTGTCCCTAAGTTTACAAATACAGTGTAAAAAAAAGAGGTTTTTAAAATAGAAAAGGAAAAAAATCCCACAAAATAACGTGTCGATTAACTTTTATTTTTGTAATTAGCTATTTTCATATTTAATTATTATTATTTTTTTACTTTTTTATTTATCTTTTACAAATTTATAATAAAACATGAGGACCACGGTGAGGCTTTAACTAAAAAAAAACTCTTTATTTTTTCCATTAATGGACAAACTTACCACATTATTCATAACAACAAGTCAAGTCAAAGAACATTTGTCTGGGCGAAAAATAACATTCTACAGTACCAAGGCCATGGGAACCCTCTGGTGGATAATTTGCGTATTGCACGCACTATTATTTTATTATTATTTTTAGGCGTTTTGGGGACAATCTTGCCCCTCAGCCGAAACACGGCTCTGCATAAAAGACAAAACATGGTGAAAACGGAAACAAGATTTATAAGGTTTATTAATTTTAGATTACTTCTTTTTTAAATTGCTTTTTTGTTTTGTTTTCGTCACGTTTTTGTCGCTTTTTTTGTCACTTTTTTTGTTACGTTTTCGTCACGTTTTGACCAAAACATGGTGGAACAAGGATAGGTTTTTTTATTGTCTTTTTAAAATGTTTTTCCTGTTTTCATTTAAATGATGGAGTATTGTAGTCAGTAAAAAAAAAAAAAATCCGTTTTCGGAATTATTTTTTTTCCTCAATGGATTTATGAGATACTATCTCGTTATTACGAGATATATTTTCCGTTTTCCAAAAAAAAAAAAAAAACAGTTTAAAAAAAACAAATGGATGGATTATCTCATAATTACGAGATAATCCACTGAGGAAAAAAATAATTCGGAAAACGGATTTTTTTTTCTTTTTTTTACCGACTACAATGCTCCATCGTACATATATATATATATATATATATATATATATATATATATATATATATATATATATATAAAAGATCAATGCATTTTTTGTATATCTTTATTTCAGATTGTCTTTGTTTTTGTTTTGTTTTTTACTGTGGAGCGTAACTTCCGGTGCCTTTCACAGTAGCGCTCGGCCCGTGCTTTTACTCTGACACGGCGGAAGTGAGCACTAGCGGCGGCGTGTGTGAAGAAAAGATGGCTGCCTGTGCCGCGGGTCTGTGTCCGAGCTACGCCGCCGTCTGCTCGTTCCTGGAGCGGTACGGAGCTCTGCTGGACCTGCCCGAGCTCACCTTCCCGCAGCTGGAGCGCTACCTACGGGACACATCCTCAGGTGAGCCCCGGGGAGGGCGGCGGGAGCGGCGGGGGAGAGGAGGAGGAGGAGGCGGAGGAGAGGAGACGCTTCGGAGGTGCATTTAATAACGCTCCTCCCGCGGACTCCTGCGACCGGGAGGCAGCGGATCTACGACCGCGGATCTACGACGCAAATATCTGACGTTTCGAAGTTAGAAAAACGTCACTAATGTTTCATCAGACTCGTAACTGCACGAGTCCACGTCTTTGTCCGAGATTTTCCTCTAATTCTAGTTCTAGTCTTAACCCCGCCCCCCCTGAACCGAGCTTACTTTGTTCAGTTTGGCTTTACCCAAATCTAAATACGCACAGCTCACCTTCTAACGTAAACCGAAAAAGTGTGACATTATTAAAATGGGGGGGCAAAGGTTTTAACCTCCTTAACCCCCGGCATTACCCAAATCTTAAAGCTTCGTACAGCCTACAGGCCAGTGTAACGCCTCATTTGAAAGCTAAGACCTACAAAAATTATCCGAGATCTTTCCCCGTTGTGTTTCTATGCGCTGTCACTATTTTTCTGTCGCTTTTTTTGTAACTTTTTGTTGCATTTTTGACTCTTTGTTTTCACTTTTTTGTCACGTTTTTGTAGGGCTGGGCGATATGGACAAAATTTCATATCTCGATATCGATACGATATAACTATGCGTTAGGTGAAAACTAAGCATTTTTCAGAAAATAAAATCATAATACAAAAGTGTGCAATTTTATTGATGAAAATCTATATCGTGTATATCTTGCTTTTTCGATTTTCATATTTTGAACGTTCATATCTCTATCGATACGATAACGAGATATCTTTCAGCCCTACTGGGCGATATATCGATATTTAAGATATATCGATATACATTTTATATGAGATATGGAATTAGATCATATCGTGTATATCGATATAGTTCAAATTCAGATAAAATATTAAGCAGATAATCTCAAGCTGATTATTTAAAAAGTTGATCTTAAACTGAGCACTTTATTTTGTTATCTCTTTATATATAAATGCTGCCCTTAAAAAAGATTGAGAAAGATTTTATTTTATAGGCTATTTTTATCCAAGACATTATTTTATTTAAATGTTCACCTTACGGAGCTTTGTTATACAGTGTTTATGTTTACATTTTATAGTGAGTTTTCAGTAAAACTACTTGACTTTGACTTAAAGGGATATTTGAGGATTTTTGACATTGGGCCTCATTTCCTAGTTATCCAGAGTGTTGTTGATGTCTGGAGATATTTGTTTCTTAAATTCATGCAGTTCTTATATTTGAAGAGTCTAGTGGCGCTAGGCTAGGGCAAGGCTAAAGCATATCTATGGTATCAGTTAGCCTGCATTAAAACAGTGTGACCCACTCCACAGTGCACCTGAGGTAAATCACTTATAACACCAGACTAACCATATAAATGTCTGTGTTAATAGAATCATGTTTGAAATATAACTGACCTTGTATCACATGAATTACCGCATTTTGAGGGACTATTTTCTCGCAGATCACTCCGCCGCTGCGTTAGCTTACAGCCACGAAGCTGATGCTGCTCAAATATAAGTTATTTTAAATGATTCTATTAACACAGACATTTATATGGTTAGTCTGGTGTTATAAGTGATTTACCTCAGGTGCACTGTGGAGTGGGTCACACTGTTTTTAATGCAGGCTAACTGATACCATAGACATGCACTAGCCTAGCATTAGCCTAGCGCCACTAGACTCTTCAAATATAAGAACTGCATGAATTTAAGAAAAAATATCTCCAGACATCAACAACACTCTGGATAACTAGGAAATGAGGCCCAATGTCAAAATCCTCAAATATCCCTTTAACATTAAATTTCACAGCTCTCACTTTGCGGAAAATATATCGGGATGTATATCGATATTCAACCTAAATATATCGGGATATGACTTTTGTTCCATATCGCCCAGTCCTACGTTTTTGTTACATTTTGTGTGTTTCTTTTTTTTTACTTTTTTGATGCTTTTTTTTTGTCGTGATTTTGTAGTTTTTTCTCGGCTTGTGTTACTTTTTCATAACTTTTTGTGTTGCTTTTTTTTCCCCATCACGTTTTTGTTGTTTTTTGTCACTTTTATTATGTTGTTGTTGCTTTTCCGGCACATTTTTGAAGCACTTTCATCACTTTTTCACCACTGTTTTTCCGTCGCTATTTTTTTTCCCGAGAAGCTTTTAGATTTGGGTAATGCCTGGATATCGAGATAATAACTGTAGAAAATGTGCTCGGTTCCGCTGCCGTCGTAGATCCGCTGTCGTCGTAGATCCGCTGCCGTGACGGTGCGGCGGCTCCGGGCTGCAGCCCCTCCCGCTCCGTGATGCTAACGATGCTAACAGGCTAGCGGCGCTGTTAGCCTTGTGTTATTGTGTCTTTCTGCGCCTCTTTCGCCTCTAAAAACCTTCTCTCCGCCTCCTCCGCTGCTCTCGCGCCTCACACCGTCTTTCCCAGACGCGTCGGTCACGGGGCCCGGGGCTTTCTGTCGGTTTGGGCTCGTTTTTCATTCGGGGTTTGATTATTTATCGCCGTTGCTTTATCCTTTAGCCGTAGCGAAGTGGAGCCAGCGCGGCGGTGATGGAGACTCCGGGGCTGAGGGGGGCTTTACTGCGGGAGAACGCGAGGAAAAACCGCCTTTAATGGTTTATTTAAATATATATGGAGTTGTTTTCCATTGACGTAATAATGTCCACTTAATTTCTCGCCTGTAGTGCTTTGCGTAGCCACACAGAATAACAGCGGAGCTTCCGGTTTCCGCTCCAAACAATAAAATAACTCTCCTTTTTAGCTAAATATTCCGAGATTTAAGCTTTTTCGCTTCATATTTATAATCGTGCTGAGAAATAGATTAGTTTAACACTGTGATAACAAGTAGCTGAAAAGCTCTTTTAATGTGAAAGGAGCCGTACTTCCGTTTTAGCGGGCGCTTTGTTTGCAACTTTTATTTATTTTTTATTAAAGAAGCAAATACAAACAAATCAGGTACAATGTAAAACTGTCACTAAGGGAGTGCACGTCCTATAAAACACATACAAAGAACAGAAGGACATGGGGAATGTTATATATGGCAATTATTTTATGAAATTGTGAATAAAAGAAGCCAATTTCACAGCAGTCTGGGGTTAATCAGTAAGAAAGAGTTTTTATAGTTTCAGCTCATTCCTCCAGTGAGTAGCGTTCGGTTTGGTTTGAAAAAAACTAAATGTTTACTTTACAAAATCGTTGTGATTATTACGAAAAATACCAAATTGTTTGTCATTAATTGTTAGATTGATCGTCTGAATTCCTTTGGAGACGATCCAGTGTTGAAGATCCAAAACCTTTGTACAACTTCACACAGAGAAGTTTATCCAAAACCTTCGAGTTCATTTTCACAGAAGCGACGACACCGACGTCCATTTAAATCTGTTATTAATAATCTTAAACAGAATTTCTTTGGTGGGACTGGGAATGTTAAGTATTTACGTCTAATCAATAAACTTGTTAAGGATTTTTGACATTGGGCTCATTTCCTAGTTATCCAGAGTGTTGTTGATGTCTGGAGATATTTTTTTCTTAAATTCATGCAGTTCTTATATTTGAAGAGTCTAGTGGCGCTAGGCTAGGGCAAGGCTAGTGCATGTCTATGGTATCAGTTAGCCTGCATTAAAAACAGTGTGACCCACTCCACAGTGCACCTGAGGTAAATCACTTATAACACCAGACTAACCATATAAATGTCTGTGTTAATAGAATAATGTTTGAGGGACTATTTTCTCGCAGATCACTCCGCCGCTGCGTTAGCTTACAGCCACGAAGCTGATGCTGCTCAAATATAAGTTATTTTAAATGATTCTATTAACACAGACATTTATATGGTTAGTCTGGTGTTATAAGTAATTTACCTCAGGTGCACTGTGGAGTGGGTCACACTGTTTTTAATGCAGGCTAACTGATACCATAGACATGCACTAGCCTAGCATTAGCCTAGCGCCACTAGACTCTTCAAATGTAAGAACTGCATGAATTTAAGAAACAAATATCTCCAGACATCAACAACACTCTGGATAACTAGGAAATGAGGCCCAGTGTCAAAAATCCTCAATATCCCTTTAACATTAAATTTCACAGCTCTCACTTTGCGGAAAATATATCGGGATATGACTTTTGTTCCATATCGCCCAGTCCTACGTTTTGTTACATTTTTGTGTGTTTCTTTTTTTTACTTTTTTGATGCTTTTTTTTGTCGTGATTTTGTAGTTTTTTCTCGGCTTGTGTTACTTTTCATAACTTTTTGTGTTGCTTTTTTTTCCCCATCACGTTTTTGTTGTTTTTTGTCGCTTTTTATTATGTTGTTGTTGCTTTTCCGGCACATTTTTGAAGCACTTTCATCACTTTTTCACCACTGTTTTTCTGTCGCTATTTTTTTTTCCGCGAAGCTTTTAGATTTGGGTAATGCCTGGATATCGAGATAACTGTAGAAAATGTGCTCGGTTCCGCTGGTGTCGTAGATCCGCTGTCGTCGTAGATCCGCTGCCGTGACGGTGCGGCGGCTCCGGGCTGCAGCCCCTCCCGCTCCGTGATGCTAACGATGCTAACAGGCTAGCGGCGCTGTTAGCCTTGTGTTATTGTGTCTTTCTGCGCCTCTTTCGCCTCTAAAAACCTTCTCTCCGCCTCCTCCGCTGCTCTCGCGCCTCACACCGCCTTTCCCAGACGCGTCGGTCACGGGGCCCGGGGCTTTCTGTCGGTTTGGGCTCGTTTTTCATTCGGGGTTTGATTATTTATCGCCGTTGCTTTATCCTTTAGCCGTAGCGAAGTGGAGCCAGCGCGGCGGTGATGGAGACTCCGGGGCTGAGGGGGGGCTTTACTGCGGGAGAACGCGAGGAAAAAACGCCTTTAATGGTTTATTTAAATATATATGGAGTTGTTTTCCATTGACGTAATAATGTCCACTTAATTTCTCGCCTGTAGTGCTTTGCGTAGCCACACAGAATAACAGCGGAGCTTCCGGTTTCCGCTCCAAACAATAAAATAACTCTCCTTTTTAGCTAAATATTCCGAGATTTAAGCTTTTTCGCTTCATATTTATAATCGTGCTGAGAAATAGATTAGTTTAACACTGTGATAACAAGTAGCTGAAAAGCTCTTTTAATGTGAAAGGAGCCGTACTTCCGTTTTAGCGGGCGCTTTGTTTGCAACTTTTGTTTGTTTTTTATTAAAGAAGCAAATAGAAACAAATCAGGTACAATGTAAAACTGTCACTAAGGGAGTGCACGTCCTATAAAACACATCCAAAGAACAGAAGGACATGGGGAATGTTATATATGGCAATTATTTTATGAAATTGTGAATAAAAGAAGCCAATTTCACAGCAGTCTGGGGTTAATCAGTAAGAAAGAGTTTTTATAGTTTCAGCTCATTCCTCCAGTGAGTAGCGTTCGGTTTGGTTTGAAAAAAACAAATGTTTACTTTACAAAATCGTTGTGATTATTACGAAAAATACCAAATTGTTTGTCATTAATTGTTAGATTGATCGTCTGAATTCCTTTGGAGACGATCCAGTGTTGAAGATCCAAACCTTTGTACAACTTCACACAGAGAAGTTTATCCAAAACCTTCGAGTTCATTTTCACAGAAGCGACGACACCGACGTCCATTTAAATCTGTTATTAATCATTTTAAACAGAATTTCTTTGGTGGGACTGGGAATGTTAAGTATTTACATCTAATCAATAAACTTGTTAAGGATATTTGACATTGGGCTCATTTCCTAGTTATCCAGAGTGTTGTTGATGTCTGGAGATATTTTTTTCTTAAATTCATGCAGTTCTTATATTTGAAGAGTCTAGTGGCGCTAGGCTAATGCTAGGCTAATGCTAGGCTAGTGCATGTCTATGGTATCAGTTAGCCTGCATTAAAAACAGTCTGACCCACTCCACAGTGCACCTGAGGTAAATCACTTATAACACCAGACTAACCATATAAATGTCTGTGTTAATAGAATCATGTTTGAAATATAACTGACCTTGTATCACATGAATCACCGCATTTTGAGGGACTATTTTCTCGCAGATCACTCCGCCGCTGCGTTAGCTTACAGCCACGAAGCTGATGCTGCTCAAATATAAGTTATTTTAAATGATTCTATTAACACAGACATTTATATGGTTAGTCTGGTGTTATAAGTGATTTACCTCAGGTGCACTGTGGAGTGGGTCACACTGTTTTTAATGCAGGCTAACTGATACCATAGAAATGCTTTAGCCTTGCCCTAGCCTAGCGCCACTAGACTCTTCAAATATAAGAACTGCATGAATTTAAGAAAAAATATCTCCAGACATCAACAACACTCTGGATAACTAGGAAATGAGGCCCAATGTCAAAAATCCTGAAATATCCCTTTAAGTAGTGACTCTTGCATAGATTAGATCCGGCTTAATCACGGCAACAAATGATATCAGGAGCTTTCACTGTTTATTTCTTTTGGGTTCATCTAAAACATTTCCTTCCTCATCCATGAAGTAACACCTTTAGAAAACCATTCTGAAATAAAGCAGATGTTATATTAATAAACCTGTTATTCCACGCTGCTGTTCTGTGTGAAATTGTGCTCAGATATACGTTTCCAAAACAGACGGACCTGTTGGTGGAAATGGGAAGCGTTTGAAGATCAAAATCACATTTTAGAAGAAAACTAAATCAGATTGGGTTTGTCCGACCGTAATGAATTTATCATCAAAGTCTGTTGCATTTCCTTCAGCTTCGTCTGCAGCCTGACGGTTTCTCCCTAAATGAGTCAAAACGCAGAGTTACGATTATAAAATCTGTTCTGTAACATTGGTCATAAAAACCCTTTACGCACTCGAGGCTTTGTTTTGGGGGAAATTAATGAGTTAAATAAATACTTGTGTAAACTGTATATTAGGGTTTCGGTCGGACATTTTAAAACGTTACTAAATTATGTCTTAAACAGAACCGTCAGGCGTAAAAAAGTATAAAGAACTTTTAATTCTACTGAACATGGCAAGAGATGGAACAAAACGTTTTAAAGTTTAATGGGGTTAAAAAGGCAAAATATTAAGGAAAAAATGAAGGAAAAAATGGCAAAAAATATTTTAAAAAAAATGAAGGAAAAGTATGAAAGAAAAATATGGTGGAAAAATGGCAAAATAAGAGGAAATAAATATAATGTAAAATGACAGGAGTAGTGTAGAGAATAAGCAGGTACTTCTCTGGAACTATGACACATTTACAAGTATAAAAGTAAAGAACGGGTTGACATACGTTTAATTCTACTGAACATGGCAAGAGATGGAACAAAGCTTTTAAAGTTTAATCCAAAATCCTGTAATTGGATCCAACTGGGATTAAATTAACATTTCTTGGACTGACATTGCTCATTTATTTCACTGTGTTGATGCTTTGTTTTGAAGCTTTCAGACTAAAGGCTCGGTTCTTTGTGGTAGTTTGTTGTAAATGTAAGTGTAATGATGTGAGCTCAGCCTCATGTCCGTCTCTTCCTCCAGTTCCGAAGCTGCTGGTGGACCTTCACGTGAAGTTACTGCGTAAAATCGGGAAGTCTGTGTCGGCGGACCGATGGGAGAAATACCTCCTGAAGGTAACGCCTCCGAGTTCTCCTCAAAGCTCCGTCAGGTTTGTGCTGGTGTTAGTGACGCCTGTCGTTCTCAGATCTGCCAGGAGTTCAACACCACCTGGGCCTGGGAGATGGAGCAGAAAGGATACCAGGCCCTGTCCATGGAGAGCAAGACGGGGATCCTCAAAGTGAGACAAACTTTTTACTTTGACTCAGGACGAGACGCTGCAGCTGAACAGGGACAGGGTTCAGTGTAGAGACGTCAGTGTGGAACCTCTTAAAGGGATGTTGATCTGATAAAGAGTCTTTGAGTTATAGCTTCACAGAGACGGGTCCTACTCAGAAATGGCTCTTTATTCTATACAGGACCATTTTTAACAGGCTATAAATCAAAAAGTTAATAATCTGGCACATTCTTGATGATTGTTCCTGGAAATATGTTTAGTAGAAATGACACAGACCAGCTTTGAGCCGTGTACATGTTTCCATTGCTGAGCTACAGCTGTTTAAAAGTGCTCACAAACACAAAAATCACCCGCTATATAATTTACAACACCCTGTTTTGTAAATTATTATTGAAACTATTGGGAGTCAGTTAGAAACATGTGAAGGAACTCGTGAAAAAGTTTCATTTGTTCAGAGCAAACTGGACCAAAGTTGCCTAAAGTTTCCCAGTGTTTTTGAATATTGATGAAATGTCTAAAGTCATGAATGTACAGATGTTTTTTTAGCGTTTGTAGCATCTATAGCATTTGGACATAAAGATGTAAATAAGTAAAGCATTATATTTGAGCAGTTTGAGGTCACAGCCGCTAATCTTAGCCTTTACTCAAAGATCACCACAGTTTCCTCTGAACAGATGAATCCGTAACGTCCGGCTCTTGTTCCTGCAGTATCTGTGCGAGATCCAGTTCGACGACAACGTGAAGTTCAAAGCCGCCATAAACGAGGAGGAGGCGGAGAAGATGCGAGTGCAGCCGATCGGACGGGACAAAGACGGGCAGATGTACTGGTACCAGCTGGACGCCGAAAACAACGTGCGTCTGTACACGGAGGAGCAGGACGACCTGGACGGCTCGTCCTGGAGGTGCATCGTCAGGTGAAACATCAGCTCTTCATCTGCTTTTACACTCCTCTGTTTACTATTCACTAGAGTTTCATTTTGAGAGCTTGAATGGATTGTGTTTTTTAATAAAATATTTGATTGATTTTAGCATTATTCCTGTTATCATTGGTTTCAATGACAAATCATCCTTCAGTCCACGTGAACCACAGAAACCAGACAACAAGAGCGGTTATCACACGAGAAACCCATCTTAATGAACAGCATAAGATCAAATAAAAAAAAAAAAAAAAAAGAAGCAAAAAACTAACATAAAATATAAAATATATAAAATACTAATAAAAATAAATAAATAAATAAAAGAATTACAAAGTAATCAATCAAATAATATAACATTTATTACGCAGCTCTAATCACCGATCGTTAAAACGAGCGTCTTTACCAAATCCGTTCCGTTTTCTGTTTTATGAGTTACTACGCTTGTTAAATCCAGTCCGGGTCGGCGTGTTTATGGATCCAGTCCGTGTTTTGCGATCAGTGACTCAGGCCATGTGGTCGTGTTTATTAAGACATGAGCTGCTACAGAGCGAGTAAGTTTAACTAGAGCATTAGATGATAATAACATTAACATTAAATCCCTTTGGCACTTTGTAAATAAGAAAATCCAACCCAAGCTAAATGTAACCGTTGAGTTTAGCCTAAACTGTTTAGGTGAAGCTGTTGCATCTGTTTCACATGAAGTCACTGAAGTCTCTGTTGGATTCTGTAGAAAGTCCTGAACTTAGCCTTAAATGATGACTTTGGCTCCTCTTGTTTTAATCAGAACACAGACTCAAACTGTGGAACTCACTGATCAATATTAAACATGAATATGAGCAAAATCCAAACACCCATGGGAAAAATAAATAATGGTAGCCGACATTAGGCTAATCTAATCTCAAACCTTCTCAAACATAGTATTGTTTCCTACACAATCAAAATGCTTTACAGTTAAACTGAATTAAATATGTATCATATAGAAGTTCAACCCCCCCCAACATGTAGGAGAGGAAAATACTTAATTTTAACATTTTAAAACTCCGTCCCTTTAAGCTAAAATTAAGGCCTTATATGTCATTAAATAAATATTTCACTTGATTCTAGCATCAAGTTAAATATTGTCGTTGAGAACCAGAAAACTGATTAATAATGTTAATTTATTCCTTTTCCTTCCATTGAATTTCTTTTATATTTGTGTCGTTTATTTGAAGGGAAACAATCAGGAACCTTTTAACAACGGGGCAGAAAAAAACACTTTCCACAGTTTTCCCACTTTTTACCATCCATCCATTTTCTTCCGCTTTATCCGGGGCCGGGTCGCGGAGGCAGCAGTCTCAGCAGAGATGCCCATCCCGATCCACGCACACCTCCTCCAGCTGTTCTGACCCCGAGGCGACACCAGGCCAGCTCGGAGACATAGTCCCACCAGCGTGTCCTGGGCCTTCCACGAGGCCTCCTCCCAATAGGACATGCCTGGAGCACCTCCCGAGGGAGGCGACCAGGAGGCATCCGGAACAGATGCCCTAGCCACCTCAGCTGGCTCCTTTCGACGTGAAGGAGCAGCGACTCTACCCCGAGCTCCTCCCGGGTAACTGAGCTCCTCAGCCGATCTCGGAGGGTGCGCCCAGCCACCCTGCGAAGGAAACTTATTTCGGCCGCTTGTATCCGCGATCTTGTCCTTTCGGTCATTACCCAGATCTCATGACCATAGGTGAGGGTGGGAACGTAGATCGATCGGTAAATCGAGAGCTTTGCCCCCTGACTCAGCTCCCTCTTCACCACAACAGTCCGATACAGCGACCGCATCACTGCTGACGCTGCACCGATCCGTCTATCCATCTCACGCTCCATCCGTCCCTCACTCGTGAACAAGACCCCGAGATACTTGAACTCCTCCACTTGAGGCTTTCCTGGTTAAATAAAGGTTAAATAAAAGTAAATAATCATTTCTCCGATACCAGACGGGTATTGTGTAACGGTGCCCAGCCCTGCATTCAGCCGCCTCATAACTAAACACAAATGAACAGTAGAAATTAAGTAATCATTAATAATTGAGTCTCAAACATGTAAAAGGCGGTTTAAACTTTCTATTGTTGACCAATGTTGAGCTGAACTGTATTTGTCTAAACGCAGCTCTGTGTGTGTGGCTTCAGGGACAGGAACGACTTGGCCGAGGTGGTGGCGCTGCTGAAGACACAGATCGACCCGGAGCTTCTGAAGAGAGACCTGGAGAACAAGGCCAACGAGGAGAAACTGCAGACGCAAGGCAACGACAAAAACCCCGGTACCAAGTTTGTTTATGACGTTTTGTGTCTTTGAGCCGGAGATTTATCCAGGAAGTGACTCCAACATGTCTGTGTGGCTCCCGGGTCTTTCCCACGCTTATTCATTCACTAATACTGACATGTTTGGTATCCACGTGTAGCACGAGATGACGCTGTAATCCATATATGGTCATTTCCTTTGTGGGAGAAGCAGCGATTTTAAAACACAAATCACACTAATGTATTCAGTCATCACTTCACTATATTTATAATTCTAATGTTTTTTGAATTTCAGATAAAGAGAAGAAGTCTGACGACGAGACGTCTGACGAAGAGCTCAAAGAGTCTGTGAAACCTGCGGCCGACGTCCCGGTGTCTCCAAAGAAAGAGGAGGAGGAGCTGAAGGTGAAGACGGAGGAGGACGAGTCTCCAGTAAACGGCGTTTCTCCAGAGACCAAAGCAGAGGCGGAGCCGCCGCCAGAAAAACCTGCCACAGAAAAACCCTTAGCGGAGAAACCTTCAGAGGACAAACCTTCAGAGGACAAACCTTCAGAGGACAAACCTTCAGAGGACAAACCTTCAGAGGACAAACCTTCAGAGGACAAACCTTCAGAGGACAAACCTTCAGAGGACAAACCCAATGCAGAAAAACCCTCTGTGGATAAACCCTCCGCAGAAACCAAGGTCATAAAGGAGGAGCCCATGGAGACGACGCCAGAGGTGGGAAATATATCCTCTACAAGATCTTATCGAAATGGAAGATTTATCGAGTTTAGCTCAATGTCAAGAAATTAGAAATATTTGGAAAAAATTGAAAAACGTGAAGAAAAAATGGGAAAAATATTAAGGAAAAAATTTGAAAATATTAAGGAAAAAATGGGTTAAAAATGGGAAAATATAAAGGAAAAATGGGAAAATATTAATGAAAAAATGGGAAAATATTAAGGAAAAATGGGGTTAAAATTGGGAAAATATGAAGGAAATATAGGGTTAAAAATGGGAAAATATAAAGGAAAACATTGGAAAATATTAAGGAAAAAATGGGAAAATATTAAGGAAAAAATGGGAAAATATTAAGGAAAAAATGGGAAAATATGAAGGAAATATAGGGTTAAAATAGGAAAATATAAAGGAAAAAATGGGAAATATTAAGGGAAAATTGGAAAATAAGGAAAATATGGGAAATATGAAAGAAAAATAGCAAAGCGAAGGGAAAAATGGGGTTAAATGGGAAAAAATTGGAAAAATATTAAGGAAAATAGGGTTAAAAATGGAAAAATATAAAGGAAAAAATGGGAAAATATTAAGGAAAAAATGGGAAAATATTAAGGAAAAATGGGGTTAAAATTGGGAAAATATGAAGGAAATATAGGGTTAAAAATGGGAAAATATAAAGGAAAACATTGGAAAATATAAAGAAAAAAATGGGAAAATATTAAGGAAAAAATGGGAAAATATTAAGGAAAAAATGGGTTAATGGGAAAATATGAAGGAAATATAGGGTTAAAAATAGGAAAATATAAAGGAAAAAATGGGAAAATATTAAGGGAAAAATGTGAAAATATTAAGGAAAAATTGGGTTAAAATGGGAAAATATAAAGGAAAAAATGGGAAATATTAATGAAAAAATGGGAAAATATTAAGGAAAAATGGGGTTAAAATTGGGAAAATATGAAGGAAATATAGGGTTAAAAATGGGAAAATATAAAGGAAAACATTGGAAAATATTAAGGAAAAAATGGGAAAATATTAAGGAAAAAATGGGAAAATATTAAGGAAAAAATGGGAAAATATGAAGGAAAAAATGGGTTAAAAATGGGAAAATATGAAGGAAATATAGGGTTAAAAATAGGAAAATATAAAGGAAAAAATGGGAAAATATTAAGGGAAAATTGGAAAATAAGGAAAATATGGGAAAATATGAAAGAAAAATAGCAATAAAGCGAAGGGAAAAATGGGGTTAAATGGGAAAAAATTGGAAAAATATTAAGGAAAAATAGGGTTAAAAATGGAAAAATATAAAGGAAAAAATGGGAAAATATTAAGGAAAAAATGGGAAAATATTAAGGAAAAATGGGGTTAAAATTGGGAAAATATGAAGGAAATATAGGGTTAAAAATGGGAAAATATAAAGGAAAACATTGGAAAATATAAAGAAAAAAATGGGAAAATATTAAGGAAAAAATGGGTTAATGGGAAAATATGAAGGAAATATAGGGTTAAAAATAGGAAAATATAAAGGAAAAATGGGAAAATATTAAGGGAAAAATGTGAAAATATTAAGGAAAAATGGGGTTAAAATTGGGAAAATATGAAGGAAATATAGGGTTAAAAATGGGAAAATATAAAGAAAAAATGGGAAAATATTAAGGAAAAAATGGGAAAATATTAAGGAAAAAATGGGTTAAAAATGGGAAAATATGAAGGAAATATAGGGTTAAAAATAGGAAAATATAAAGGAAAATATGGGAAAATATGAAAGAAAAATTGCAATAAAGTGAAGGGAAAAATGGGTTAAATGGGAAAAAATTGGAAAAATATTAAGGAAAAATAGGGTTAAAAATGGGAAATATTAAGGAAAAAATGGGAAATATTAAGGAAAAAATGGGAAAATATTAAGGAAAAATGGGGTTAAAATTGGGAAAATATGAAGGAAATATAGGGTTAAAAATGGGAAAATATTAAGGAAAAATTGGAAAATATTAAGGAAAAAATGGGAAAATATTAAGGAAAAAATGGGTTAAAATGGGAAAATATGAAGGAAATATAGGGTTAAAAATAGGAAAATATAAAGGAAAAAATGGGAAAATATGAAGGGAAAAATTGGAAAATATTAAGGGAAATATGGGAAAATATGAAAGAAAAATTGCAATAAAGTGAAGGGAAAAATGGGGTTAAATGGGAAAAAATTGGAAAAATATTAAGGAAAAAGTAGGGTTAAAAATGGGAAAATATAAAGGAAAAAATGGGAAAATATTAAGGAAAAATGGGAAAATATTAAGGAAAAAATGGGAAAATATTAAGGAAAAAATGGGTTAATGGGAAATATGAAGGAAATATAGGGTTAAAATAGGAAAATATAAAGGAAAAAATGGGAAAATATTAAGGAAAAATGTGAAAATATTAAGGAAAAATGGGGTTAAAATTGGGAAAATATGAAGGAAATATAGGGTTAAAAATGGGAAAATATAAAGAAAAAAATGGGAAAATATTAAGGAAAAAATGGGAAAATATTAAGGAAAAAATGGGTTAAAAATGGGAAAATATGAAGGAAATATAGGGTTAAAAATAGGAAAATATAAAGGAAAATATGAAAGAAAAATTGCAATAAAGTGAAGGGAAAAATGGGAAAAAATGGGAAAAATATTAAGGAAAAATAGGGTTAAAAATGGGAAAATATTAAGGAAAAAATGGGAAAATATTAAGGAAAAAATGGGAAAATATTAAGGAAAAATGGGGTTAAAATTGGGAAAATATGAAGGAAATATAGGGTTAAAAATGGGAAAATATTAAGGAAAAAATTGGAAAATATTAAGGAAAAAATGGGAAAATATTAAGGAAAAAATGGGTTAAAATGGGAAAATATGAAGGAAATATAGGGTTAAAAATAGGAAAATATGAAGGGAAAAATTGGAAAATATTAAGGGAAATATGGGAAAATATGAAAGAAAAATTGCAATAAAGTGAAGGGAAAAATGGGGTTTAAATGGGAAAAAATGGGAAAATATTAAGGAAAAATTGGGTTAAAATTGGGAAAATATAAAGGAAAACATTGGAAAATATAAAGGAAAAAATGGGAAATATGAAGGAAATATAGGGTTAAAAATAGGAAAATATAAAGGAAAAAATGGGAAAATATGAAAGAAATTGCAATAAAGTGAAGGGAAAAATTGGGTTAAATGGGAAAAAATGGGAAAAATATTAAGGAAAATAGGGTTAAAAATGGGAAAATATAAAGGAAAAAATGGGAAAATATTGAGGAAAAATTGGGGGGAAATGGGAAAATATGAAGGAAAAAATTAAGGAAAAATATGAAAGAAAAATAGGGTGATAAATGGCAAAATAAATGTGAAAAGCGTTCTCCTTTTGTAGACTGTTCAGGACAATTATCTTTTCGAGCTACACAGCGATGTAACTTAAGATGTTTGAGATATTGATTCCTTGTCGATCTCGCCCTTAGGCGACGCCGGCCATGACGGAGCTGTCGGAGGAGCGTCTGAGCGAGCAGCAGGCCAAGATCCCGCTCAAGAAGAGAGGCATGAAGTTCACCGAGGGCTTCGAGAAGAGCGGCGGAGGCGGCGGCGTCATCGTGCCCAACCAGGCCGTGATCCAGACCAAGGACAGGGCGGAGTCTAAGGGCGTCATCCGGCACGTGAACGGCGAGATTACGGAGACGAAAGAAGAGGAGGAGGAGGAGGGCGTGAAAAAGGCACAAAGCGACGCCACGGACTCCGAAAGCTCCAGGAAAGACGAGGACCAAGAGGAGGAGGCGACGAGGAAGGAGGACGTTTCAAAGAGCGCAGCTGTTACACTAAAGGGAGACGGAGCGAACAAAACGAGCAACTGTCTCCTCGCCAAAACGACCGAGCGGAAAACACTAACGCGAGTCCATCGGAAGACGCCGCAAACTCAAAGGATGTTTCTGAGGCGAAGGAGGAGCCGGCGCGAGGTAAAGGCGACCGATCGGACCTGGAACCTGGAGCCGAGCTAAACCTGGAAACGGCTTCGAAAGAGGAAGTCGACGCTCAAGTGTCTTCTGAAAAGCAAAGAGATTCGGACAAAAGCGAGAGGCAAAAGGGTTCAGAAGGAACGATGGATCAAGACAAACCAAAAGCTCCAGAAGAGAGTAAAGGATCCGAGGAAGGTTCTGACGCAGAGGTTTCCCGAGTTCAGCCAGAGGGAGGCGTCGAAACTAAAGCTGTGGAGTCTTTAAAAACACATGAAGGTGCGACACAGTGCGAGGAGATGGAAGTGGATGAACAAGAGTCAACGAAAGCTTCAGTGTCCGAAAAATCCAAAGAGCCGAGCGAAGACGATGGAGAGACTAAAGTGCAGGCTCGCAGGGACACGAAGGAATCGAGTTTGAACGAGGACGAACAGGCGGAGGCGGAAGAGAAGAAAGACAAGGAAATAAATGTGGAGAAAAGGAGAGACGAGGATGCAGAGGAAACCAAGGAAGAGAAGGAAGAGGAGCTTCGTTCAGACAAAAAGGAATTGGAGGAGGAGAAGCAAGATGGAGGAAAAACCAAGGAATCTGTCGAAGAGGCTGAAGAGGCTTGCAAAGGTGCAGTAAAAGTGAGCTCTGACAAGGAAGAAGAGAAGGAAACACCGGAGAAGGAAGATGAGGCTGGAGAGAAAAACAAGGAGGAAGAGGCTGGAGAGGATGCGACAAAATCTGAAATAGAATCTCGCAAAGATGCAGCGAAAGTTAGCGGAGACAAGGATGAGAATAAAGGAACAGAGAAAGATGAGGGTGAGGAGAAAACGAAGGAGGAAGAGAAACTTGGTTCAGAGAAGGAGAAGGAGAAGCGAGTGGGCAGGAGGGGGCGCAAGAGGCCGGCCAACAGGAGGAAGGCGGAGCTGCAGAAGGAGGAGAAAGACTCGGAGTCCGACACCAACAACACGGGGATGTCGCTGAGGAGGTCCCCCAGGATCCGCCCCGGCACCAGAGCCCTCGCCCCGGAGCCCGTGGAGAAGAAGGAGGAGGAGAAGAAAGAGGAGGAGGAGGAAGAGGAGGAGCAGGAGGTGAAGCCCAAGAAGCCGAGGGAGAAGAAGGTCCAGGACAAGGAGCAGGAGGGGCAGCCCAAGAAGGTTTGTGTCTGAGGCTTTTAGAGCTTTATATTTGTGTGAGAAACACTTTGGTCCAAGCTGAAGAAGTCACATTATATTTACTGTCAAAACAACCACGTTACAGATGCTTTATATGTTTATACAATGGACTACCTGAACCATGTTTTCTCCAGTTTGCCCCAAGGTTCAAGTGTCCTCCCAGCCACAAACCCAAATACTAAAACTAGTCTTAAACTAACCTGCAGACGAGTTATGCTGTTTTCACACCAAATACCCCCCGGTTATTATTTAAACTTCCACACAGGACTGAGTGCTGTTGTTTCTGTTCCTGCACTTGTATGATATTAGGTTTCCTATATCAGCGCCTGTGCTACATTATTCACTCTCCAGAACCATAATGTTCATTTATTACACAAATTATTATTGCAGTTACCAGCTTCTAATACCAATTTATTTTCCCGTTACATCACACAGCCCCAACTCCAAGTCCCGTCAGGCCCAGATCCAGGTCAAAGCAGGACTAAACCGGGTCTAATAAGGCTCTAAAAAGGACCTTATGAAACTCAGCCTCAAATCCACTTTGTTTTGCTGATAAACTGTATAAACGAGTCTAATAGTGTCGTCTACATGTCCTGGTCATAACTTTGGCTCTTTAGTGCAAATTAGTTGAAAGATCAACTTTCTGCCTAAAACGTCAGTGAGGCGCCATCTACAGGCGATCGGTCTGTACTGCATTTGATTTTTGAATTTGGCGCCAGTATTTGCGTAAAGCCTGACGTCAGATGTAGGGCTGAAACAACTAATCGATTCATCGACGACTAATCGATTATTGAAATAGTCGACAACTATTTTAGTAATCGATTAATCGTTTTCTGGTTCACACAGACTCAAATACATGAAAATGTTGTATTTTTGATGAAAACCTACGATGTTTTTATAGTTAGTGCCTGTAGTGTTTTGTACATTGTAATTTTCATGAATATCCGTCTGTGTCTCGTCCAATCAGAAGCAGAATTAGCACCAAGAGCCTCCAACAAACATTTACTTTACCTTTACTCCATCAACACGTCCTCAAGCGGCGCCACTTTAGCTTTATGTGATAAAAAACATTTAAAAATAACATTTTCCTACACCCTTCACAGCCAAGCGATTAATCGATTCATCGTAAAAATAATCGATAGATTAATCGATTACAAAATAATCGTTAGTTGCAGCCCTAGTCAGATGCCGCTCTGGGCTATAAACGTGTTCCAGTCTCGCTCACGCGAGTTGGAGAAGGAGCGAGAGAGTATTTTCATCGATTGTCAGGTTTGTGATTAAGTTGTAGCATTTAGGTAGATTTTTTAGCATAGCTTTGTGTATTATAGATAAGTGTGTAGTGTTATAGCGTTGTTGTTGAATCATTAGTTGCTTTTATTGCTAGATTAGCTGAATTTAGTTTAGGAGATTTGTTAGTATTGGTTTTAGAGTCGTGTGTAATGTTAGTGTATATTGTTTATTGTACTGTATTGTACTTCTGTGTAGTCGCTCGGACTTTGTTTACAAGTTGAAGTAAATAAAAGTCAGATGACTCAGGCCTGTCAATCACAGACCCCTCCCACCCCTCACCCCTCCCACTCCTTAGTCCTCCAGGCAACGCCCCCTTACTGTTGAGATTTTCCAATCTGAGGCTCTGGAAGGGGGGTAGTTACTCTTTAATGTGTCTAAACTGTGTACAGATGTAATATCTGTTGAATGTCTGAAATGGATAAAACTTTTCACTTTATCAAACGATCATGAATGAACCACATCATTTTACCTTGAGTTTTATATAAACTATAAATCTTTTCCTCCAGTAATAACATGAGTTCTTGTTTCACGCCGTGTGTTTTCGATGAAGCCGAGCTGCTGATGGATTGAATAACCATGAACCTAAACCGTTTCCAGGGGAGGAAGCGGCGGAAGGTGCGCTGGACCAGCACGCGGACTCGCCGGCGTAAGAAAAGCTCCGGCTCCGAGGAGGAGGCGAGCAAGGACGAGGAGACGAGCGAGTACGAGGAGAGCGAGGCCGACGACGACAGCGACGAAGACTACAAGGTAGAGCGGCGAGGGAAGAGGCGCGGCCGCCACCGAGAGAGGCGGAGCTCCGAGTCCTCCATCGACTCCGACGATCTGCCTCCCAACGAGGACCCCTGCAAGCACTGCGGGCTGCCCAACCACCCCGAGCTGGTGAGGAGCTCTGAACCTAACACTGACCCAACACTGACTCACCACACTAACCCCTAAACTACAACACTAACTCACCACCGTAACCCCTAAACCATCACGCTAACCCCTAAACTACAACACTAACCCCTAAACTACAACACTAACCCCTAAACTACAACACTAACCCCTAAACTACAACACTAACCCCTAAACTACAACACTAACCCCTAAACTTAAAAGTATATTTCAGGATTTTTGACATTGGGCGTCATTTCCTAGTTATCCAGAGTGTTGTTGATGTCTGGAGATATTTTTTTCTTAAATTCATGCAGTTCTTATATTTGAAGAGTCTAGTGGCGCTAGGCTAATGCTAGGCTAGTGCATGTCTATGGTATCAGTTAGCCTGCATTAAAAACAGTGTGACCCACTCCACAGTGCACCTGAGGTAAATCACTTATAACACCAGACTAACCATATAAATGTCTGTGTTAATAGAATCATGTTTGAAATATAACTGACCTTGTATCACATGAATTACCACATTTTGAGGGACTATTTTCTCGCAGATCACTCCGCCGCTGCGTTAGCTTACAGCCAGGAAGCTGATGCTGCTCAAATATAAGTTATTTTAAATGATTCTATTAACACAGACATTTATATGGTTAGTCTGGTGTTATAAGTGATTTGCCTCAGGTGCACTGTGGAGTGGGTCAGACTGTTTTTAATACAGGCTAACTGATACCATAGACATGCACTAGCCTAGCATTAGCCTAGCGCCACTAGACTCTTCAAATATAAGAACTGCATGAATTTAAGAAAAAAATATCTCCAGACATCAACAACACTCTGGATAACTAGGAAATGAGGCCCAATGTCAAACATCCTGAAATATCCCTTTGAGTTTTTAGATGGTTCACATTTGTATTCGCTCTTCGGCCGATGCCACAGTAAAACTATGAACTTCTTCGTTTACAGAATATACCTCGTGCCGTTTGTGTCATATCCGGCTTTTCTCTTGTGTTTCCGTTTGTCCAGATCCTGCTGTGCGACTCGTGCGACAGCGGTTACCACACGGCCTGCCTGCGCCCGCCGCTCATGGTCATCCCGGACGGAGAGTGGTTCTGCCCGCCCTGCCAGCACGTACGTTACCCTCGCCTCTGCCCCGCCCGTGGAGCCGCCAAAGCTCACTGTGCACTTTCCTCTTTAGAAACAACTGTGTGACAAACTGGAGGAGGCGCTGCAGAACCTGGACGCGGAGCTGAAGAAGAAGGAGCGCGCCGAGAGGAGGTGAGGAAAGATCAGTGTGGTGGGAATAATGTCGGAGCAGTGTCGGGGTCTGTGGATTTAAAAAAAAGTTTATTATTTGTTTATTTGATATGGACATAACCAGAAACAGTGTTTAGTGTTACAGCAAAACTGAGCATGAGGCTAACACTACGCAATTATGCAAATTAACCACTTGGCTGCACGTTTTCAAGTTTTCATTAACCGTTAACCATTCGTGTTTGCAATAACCAACCCCCCCGTTACGTTATACTGACAGACGCGAAAGGGGTTTTTCATCGTTAACACCTTTATTAAATGGCTGGAACACATTTAAAACTAAATACATTTATAGAAATAAAACGCTGTGGTAATGACAGAGCAGTCAAAGGTTCACGTGGCTCTACAGTATTTTTATTTATTTTACCTGCAGTCATTTAGCCGCTTTTTTTGAAACATTGTGCAAAGAAACAGTCATTCATGCAACAACAACAACAGCAACAACAACAACAACAACAACAACAACAACAACAACAGCAACAACACTTATCTCTCCAGCACGTTTGAACAATAAGGAGAAAGGTGAGTTTTGTGCCTTTAGCTTACCTAGCTCCCTCCTAAGTGATGGTGTCGGCTGTTGAAGTTGAAGTATATCTAAGCTCTGCAAAGCAATACTTGCATTTTGATCCGTCATTCTCCCACGCTGTGCTGTTTATGGCCCGCTTCATATTGAAAAGTTAAACTAGCCATGGGCGATAACGGCTTCTCCTGAACAAATGTTTGGGAGCGCTCTGGCGGTCTCTGGTGGAGCAAAAATGTATTACAGTGGTCCCTCATTTATCGCGGGGGTTACGTTCTAAAAATAACCCGCAATAAACGAAATCCGCGAAGTAGACCGCTTTATTTTTCACAAATATTATATATGTTTTAAGGCAGTAAAACCCGTCACCACACACTTTATACACTTTATACACTTTATACACTTTTGTCACTAGTTCACGGGTTCTCCTTATGCTGGTATCACTGTGTGATTCTTAGATTCACATTACAGACGTGAGGATGGAAACATCATGAGCTGCTCTCGTCTCCGCTGTGCGACTGTTCAAACTAAGAGACGATCGTAGCTGCGACCAAAGTTTTATCGTTGTAGTTTCAGGCTCAGAAGGCGAGTGTTTAGCTCAGGCGAGCGCCACATGCTAGCAGGGTTTATTTTCACGGAAAAGTTATAGTGAGGGACCTCTGTACTGTACAAGTATTTTCAATGGCACGAAAAAATAAAGACGCCAGTTAACCGAGCCAAATGCTTTCACTCGGTTACGCAATTTTAACGGTTAACATGGACACCCATAGTTTATGCGATTTAAAAGTGTATACATTTTACCAGTTTATGCAAATTAACCAATTTATGCAATTCTGCAGTCAAAATTTCTAGTTATACCTACCGCATTATGCCTCTAGAGGGAGCTGAGGCACTGTTTTCTGTCTGGGCAGGTTTAAATGTGTTAAGGACTACAGATGGAAATTAGCAAAGTGCTAACTCTGGTGCAGCCATCTTTTTAATGCAACTGCACATTGTCCTTCAAATAAATAAACAAAACTAAATAGGCTTTAGAACTTCCTGTTTATTGTGTATTTGTTTCTCATTTAAAGGAAATCATTAGTTCTTGAGCAGCGTCTGTGGCAGTCGGACACTTTTACTGAAACGATCGTCTCCTTTGTCCTTTCAGGAAAGAGCGTCTGATCTACGTGGGCATCAGCGTGGAGAACATCATCGCTCCGGCGGTAAGTGCAGGACTTCTCTGTCTGACCTGGGTTAGAGAAGTTGAGTTCAGTACAGATGAAGACTGAACTGGGTTCGCCTCGGTATTTACAAACCAAACTGGCCAAATGAAGGCCTTAAATACCATTGAAAAGCATTACATTGGATTCAAACTGGCTTTGCATCTGTATTTCTTGGGAAATAATGACGTGCGTTTACACTCCTGGCCTCTGTGCGTCTCAGTTGGAGGTGGAGGAAAAGCCCGACATCGTGGTGAAGGAGAAAAAGGAGTCGAAGAAGAGCAAGAGCTGGGGACGAAGGTCGACGAGAGCGCGAAAAAACATCAGCTACAGGTAACGCCCGTCATCACCACGAGGACGATGTTACCCCCTCATGTTACACAATAATAACTGATGTTTGTAGGTTTGACGAGTTCGACGAGGCCATTGAAGAGGCCATTGAGGAGGACATCAAAGAGGCCGAGGGCGGAGGTACGTGGACCTGCAGAAGCCAGTTATAACAAACGTCTTAATCGCTGTAATATTGATCTGAACTTCATTGTAGAGAAGAAGTAATAATCAGGAACAGGATACATGAAAAAAATAAAGTAAAATCCATGGTTATAAAACTGGTGGACAGAAAAAAAGACAAAACGACAACCTCTAAGTAAAAGGGACGTTTGCAAACAGTTCATGATCGAGCCAAATCCCCCTTAAATTCACCCGTAGTCCCAGGTCGGGTGTCAGAGTCATTGTCCAGGATGTTGAGCACGACCTTTGCATCACTGCAGCTGCAGGCAATGTCCCATCTGGCAAGGCAGAAGGACGCTCTCCTCCAGTGTTGTATCCACCCAAAAACGATTGAAGTCAGCAGAGTGGGACGTCTTTAGGATCCAAAACATGACCAAGGCGTTGTTGTTGTCGATGGAACATCCGTTATGCAAACCCTGATATCGGCTACGTGGAATATAAACAACATCTTGGAGATAATCCTTCGCTGTAAATGTCCAGGTCAAGGTAACGAACTGCAGAATTCCATTAAAGTTGTCCAGATGTTGGGAAACAGCCACAACTGGCTCAGGATGTAAAGAAAAAGCTAACGCGCTCCGCTCTGCTTCAGCGTAACAGAAAGGAAAGTGAAACCGCCACATGTGGAAATCAGCTGTTCAAAAGAGTCTCCTTAGTCATTTTGTAAACACGTTTCATTCTCTGTTCATCAAAACATCTGACAAATAATTAAGCAGCAGCAGAACTTTAGAGAACAGGAAACCCAGCCTAGACTGTGGCCTAATAATATATAGTCAAATAATTATGATCATTATGGTCATTATAAAGAAGTAAAGTTGACATTGTTTTGTATTATTCAATGTGGCCTATTTATTTTAATGCAAAACAATCTTAAAGCATTTTTCACTTTTAGAAACAGTGTTTACAAGTTCAAGTATTAAAAAGCTTTTTAAAGACAAAAACTAAAAATATCAGTTCTTTCCTTTCATTCGGTCGATAATCGTGAATAATCATAAAATCGCAATATTTCTCTCACAATAATCACGACTCAAAAACTGAAATCGTGACAGCCCTAGTGCCGGCCCACATTATAGAGCAGTACTTGTGTGGGACGGTAAGAGTCCAGAGCCCACGATAAAGTTTAAGCAAAACAGGACGGGTCAAAAGGTGCGTCTTGATTGCAGCGTTGTTAATGTTCTCGCTCAGATGTTATTTATCTGAAGAATGAGGCGTATACAGCGCCAGACAGTTCACCAGTGTTGTTCTAATTCCACATATCAGCACTGAGCAATACTCTGACCTAACACAGGCCGTGTTTATGTGCAACAGCTGCTGATCGCTTCCTCAATGTGACGCTTGAATTTGAGGTCACTTGTGATTATCACTTTGTCTCATTCACTTATGAAATGTGTCTCTCGCTCTCGTTTTTCAAACTTCCGGACTTCTACTTTAACGGGACCCAGCTCTAGGGACAAGTAGACTTACATCATTGACTCCAGTGTGTGACTCATCCATGCAGGGTCTTCAAAGCAGCTCTTCCACTTTTGTTGCATCAAAGAAGCCCACTGGGTAAAAATGTTGGAGACTGTTGCTTTAAGGTGATGTCTACGATCAGACGAGCCGCTGTCCCATCAAAGCATATATTAAAGAAAATGGTGTCAAAAGACTTTTTTGTGGGCAGGTGCCGGCCGCGGGAAGGACATGGCCAACATCACCGGGCTGCGCGGTAAAGACATGTCCACCATCCTCCAGGAGGAGGGCAAAGAGAACGGCCGCCCGCCCCGCCTCCCGCCGCACAGAAGAAGAAGAAACGGAGACGCCTCAACGACCTGGACTCGGACAGCACCGTGGACTCGGAGGAGAGCGAGGCCGAGTTCTGCATCAGCGACAGGTAACGCTTTACAGCTTTGGGACTTTAAAACTTTTTACTACCAAGTTACAAAACTTTAGGGCCGTTTTCTCCAAATGAGGTTTTCATTCCACTCTTGCAACGTCATCACTTTACAGGATTTCCGCCAGGGCTGGAACCTCACGATACGATACGCGATACATGGCTCACGATAACGATTATCTCACGATACAACGATACTGCGATAATCGATATATTGCACAAAAATAAGCTACGATACATCACGATAAAAAAAAAAAACATGCTACTTTTAACCTTTATTTGAACATACTACATATTATTCATCATTTACATTTCTTTTCATGAGCTTTGTTCCACTTTTATAAATGATCCCTGACTTACTCACTGAAAATGGGTCATAGATCTGTCAGTGACTTCATTTACATTTAAATAAACAAGAAACCACAGTCCTGTTTAAAAAGGAATAAATCAACCCCAGATTAATCTTCTTTATAATTATAAAAACTATCATTAAAAGTAATGTATTAGCAGCGGTGTGCCGTCAGGGCCAGCAGGGCCTTCTCTGCTGGCCCTGGCCAAATGAAGAAAAAAAGTGTAAAATGTCTTAATAGTATATTTAATTTCTAATGTATTTATATAATGTACAGTTGAGTCGCTTATATTGGTTTTGTTGATGTGTAACTGTAATTTCCTACTCAAAAAGTGCCTTAAACACGTCTGGTGAGCTGCTCCTCCTCAGGTGTTGTCAGGCCGCACACATGATTGACAGCCAGCGTGACTGACAGAATTATCAGCCAATCAGAATCGACATATATTGACAGTACGCCCCCCAGGGCCTTCAGTAGCTCAGCAGCGCCCCCTACGTTTTCTTCGCCTGAGAAAAGCGCTAATGTAGCCGCGCATGGGCAAGACGTTCCAGCCACTCTGAAGAGAACCGGATAAACAGATATTCCTCTTGGAAACGTCCGAACGAGGCAAAATGAAGTGGATTTACTGATCACGGATATTTTGCGCCCCTTCATTATGAAGAGCTTCGAGAGCAAAGCAGCGGGAACGACAGCGGGACGTAGACGCTCGGCTCCCCGGACAGGAGAAGGGTTTCTGCGCGTCAGCTGAGCTGGGACTCAGGCAGGGAACAGGTATGTGACTATGAGCGCTATAAAAAAGGGATCTCACATTGCACCAAACTGTAAGTTTAATATCTTTTTTATTTTACTCGCTCTGTCAACAAAAAACAGCCGCCTGTTACCACATTATAACGCGCTCGTCTCCACCTGTCATGGGTCGTGTGTTTCTGTATTCTGGCACGAGTGTTCCCGGAGGTGTTTGCTCTTGTTTTGGAGTCGGAGGCACCGCAGCTTTGGTTTGCGTTGTTGACAAATCCTTTAGCGAACAAATGCCACGCAAAAAGGCAGTTTTATCCATACGCCTGTTGTCGATCAGTTTATATGCGTTTGACTGTGTGAACCCAGATGTCTGTGTAAATTCTCAGTCGTACAGGAGTTGTCCATCTTCAACGAAGGTACTTGAGTCATCTTCTGTACTGGTAGTTGAGGTCTCCAAACGTTTCGCCTCTCATCCAAAAGGCTTCGTCAGTGAACAAGGTTTCCCTCAGCAAGCAGCGTAGATAAAGACCAGTTGGGAGGAGTTGGCTCCTCCCCTCTAATAACAGCTACTCTCACCTGTGGGTAAACACCTTTGAAGTAGAGCGTCTGTAACGACCTGCTCCCCCCAGTATCGGTCAGCCCTGTCCTATTCATGGCTGATCACTGCTAATTACCTGCCTATTGTTCTATTGTTAGCTGAGGTATCGTCTTCTTGGACTGGCCGTGCTCTGTCCGTTTTCCCGAAGCAGATTGGAGTAAAAGAAGAAAGATTAAATCTTAGCCCACCATTTCGGTTCATGGAGGGATTTTCTTTTCTGACAAAAATAGCTTCTTTTACTCCTCTTTCAAACCAACGTTCTTCTTTAGCTAGAATTTTGACCTCCCCGTCCTCAAAAGAGTGATTGGAGGCTTTAAGGTGAAGGTGCACAGCCGACTGAGGGCCGCTTGTGCTTTCTCTTCGGTGTTGATAAAGTCTCTTCTGTAAGACTTGTTTGGTTTCTCCAATATAATGTTCTTTGCATTCTTCTTCTTTGCATCGAATAGAATCCAACCAAATGCTTTGTTG
>VHKM01001018.1:0-122238 GCA_007210695.1 Neogobius melanostomus
AAAGAGAGAGATCAAAGTTAAATTTTTTTCCTATTCAATTTTTTATTATGGCTCCTGCAGGGGCGCTATTGCGCCCTTTTCAAATTTCAGATATCAAAACATCCGGGGTCAACGACTCGACCAACGATTCAAGTTTCGCTAATCGGCCACAGTTTTGTGCGCGTATGACTGTTTGAGAAACGACGGCGGCGAGCGCATGAAAATGGACGCCGAATTCATGGCGTCGCCATGACAACACCGTTAATCCTATTAGAAGTTTTAATAACTTTTGTGCCACACTATGTGTAGATGATCTGGACCGAACGGGGAGTCGCTGTGCGTTCAACGCCTTGACGAGTTCGTTCAAATGCGAGGGCAAGAAATGGCGCCTTCGGCGGGCCAGATCGCTCTTCTGGCCAAAATGGCCGCCCTCCCTGATGGTTGCATAGCAACCGCATAAAATCTTTTTTTTGTTTGGCTTCAGTGTGACCAATCACTGTGCCGAATTTTGTTCGTCTACGACGAACTAAAAATTTTTGGGGATTTCGGGATTTTGAGGGGTCCTGGCCATAGGGCGCAATGTTAACGTGGTTTTTCAGGGGGCGCTGAACGCGCCATTTTTTTTGAATTTTTACATTTTGGAGATGTGAAGTTTTTTTTTTTTTTTTTCACCTAATTGAATTTTGGGCAAAAATTCAGGCTTTTTTCATCAAGTGGGAAGTTTGGCCGAAACTGGCTTTTTAGGGGAGAGGAAAAATAATAATAAGAACAAGCGGCATTTAGAGGCCCTCGAGGGGTATCGTTTGGCCGGTTGACGCCGTGGCCGCACGCCGCCCAATAACGCGGGAAGGCGCTACCGCGCCCTACCTGTCCACACTAGGTCGAGATTATAAAAGAGCAAAGGCAAGAAATCGGCGCCTTCGGCGCCCAGAAATTACTAATTTTTCCCAAATGGCCGCCCTCGGCTGTTGGTTGCCTGCAACCATGCAACGTACTTTTTTGTTCGGTACTGTATGACGCACGTGTGTACAATTTTGGTTTGGCTGCGCCAATGGAAAGTTGACATCGGGTCGTTGCCATGGCAACAAACGGTGGGAAAAGGGCGTGGCCTAATGAACTTTTTTGTTCGGGTCACGTGACGGACGTCTGTGCCAAATTTATTCTGTCCTACGACAAAGTTTCGATTTTGATTCATTTTATATATGGTGCTCTGCAGGAGGCGCTATCGCGCCCATTTTCAAATCTCTTTATCACAAACATCCGGGGTCGAGGACTTGACCAACAATTCAAGTTTGGCCAATCGGCCAACGGTTTGTGCGAGTTATGACTGTTTTAAAAGGTTGACGGCGAGCACCGAAAACGGACGCCGAATCATGGCGTTGCATGACAACACCGTTAATCATTATGAAAGTTTTAATACTTTTGATGTCGCCACTTGTGTAGATGATCTGAGCGAACGGGGAGTCCTGCGTTCAACGTCCTAGGACGGAGTTCGTTCAAATGGCCGAGCGCAGCGAAATGGGCGGCCTTCGGCGCCAGATCAACTCGATTTTTTCCCAAATGGCCGCCTCCTGTTGGTTGCCTAGCAACCATGCAATGTACTTTTTGTTCGGAACTGTTCAATGACGCACGGTGTGTACCAATTTTGGGTTTGCGCTGCGCCACAAAGTTGACATCCGGCGTCGTCGCCATGGCAACACGGTGAGAAAAGGCGGCGTGGCCGCAATGACCTTTTTCGTTCGGCGGTCACGTGGACGGAATGTCTGTGCCAAATTCTTTTGTCTACGACAAAGTTCAAATTTTTTCCTCATTAATTTTATTTGGTGCTGTGCAGGGGGCGCTATCGCGCCCATTTTTCAATTTCATAATATCAAAACATCCGGGGTCGAGGACATCGACCAACGATTCAAGTTTCGGCTCAATCGGGCAACAGTATGTGCGAGTTATGACTGTTTGAAGTCGGTGGCGAGCGCTGAAAATGGAATCGCCGAATTTCAATGGCGTTGCCAATGACAACACCGGTTAATCCTATTAGAAAGTTTTTTAAAATAACTTTTGGATGTCCACTTGTTAGATGATCTGGAGCGAACGGGAAAGTCGCTTGCGTTCAAACTGCCCTAGGACGAGTTCGGTTAAAATGCGAGGGCACGAAAATGGCGCTATCGGCGGCCAAGATCGCTCTTCTGGCCAATATGCGCCATCCCTGATTGGTTGCCTAGCAAAACGCGTAATATGTTTTTTCTGTTTGGGCTTCACATGAACAATCACTGTGCCGAATTTTTTTCGTCTACGACGAAGTCAAGTTTTCGGGCATCTCCATAGGCGCAATGTAATTTTGATTTCCCAGGGGCGCTGGGCGCGCCCATTTTTTTTTGATTTTTTATATTTTTAAATGTGAAGAATCTTTCGTTTCCGTGTTTTGAATTTTGTGCAAAAAATCAGACTTTTCGTCAGTGGGAAGTGGACTTTGAGGGGGAGAAGAAAAATAATAAATAATAATAAATATAATAATTAAAGCCGCAGCGGCATAAGAAGGCCCTCGAGGGTTCTCGTTTGGCCGGTTGAACGACGGTGGCCGCACGCCGCCCGCAATAACCGGGAGGCGCTGCGCGCCCTACCTGCACACTAGGTGGAGATTATAAAAGAGCAAAGGCATAGTAAATGGCGCCATTCGCGCCAGATCACTCGATTTTTTCCCAAATAGCCGACCTCCTGTCGGTTGCCTAGCAACCAATGTAATGTACTTTTTATTCGGTACAGTATGACGCACGCGTGGTACCAGTTTTGGTTTGGCTGCGCCAAGTTGACACCGGGTCGTTGCCATGGCACACAGTGGGAAAAGGGGCGTGCCATCATTACTTTTTTGATCGGGATTGCAAGTGACGGATGTCTGTATGCTAATTTCATTTGTCCTACGACAAAAGTTCAATTTTATTCTCATTTTATTTGGTGCTGCTGCAGGGGGCGCTATCGCGCCCATTTTCAAATTTCCTATATCACAACATCCGGGGTCAGGACTCGACCCAACGATTCAAGTTTCGCTCAAATCGGCCACAGTAATGTGCGAGTTACGACTCTTTGAACGCGGCGGCGAAGGGCTGAAAATGGACCGCCAAATTCATGGCGTTGCCAATGAACAACAACCGTTAATCCTAATTAGAAAGTTTTTTAATAACTTTCTGATGTCCCACTGGTGTAGATGATCTGGAGCGAAACGGGGAGTCAACTGCGTTAAACGCCCTAGGAACGAGTTCGTTCAAATGCGAGGGCACGAAATGGCGCCTTTGGCACCAGATCACTGGAATTTTTCCCAAAATGGCCGCCCTCCTGTTTGGTTGCCTAGCAAACCATGCAATGTCTTTTTTTGTTCGGACTGTCATTGACGCACAGGGCGGTACCAATTTTGGTTTTTGGCTACGCCAGTTGACATCGGTCGTTGCCATGGCAACACGGTGAGAAAAAGGGGCGTGGCCCCAAATGACTTTTCGTTCGGGGTCAGCGTGACCGAAATGTTGTGCCAAATTTCTTTTGTTACGACAAAGTTCAATTTTTTTTCCCTATTCTTTTTATTTGGGTGCTCTGCAGGGGGCGCTATCGCGCCCCATTTTAAAATTTAATATAATCCACAACATCCGGGGTCGACGACTCGACCACGTTCAAGTTTCGCGTCAAATCGGCCACAGTATGTGCGAGTTATGAAACTGTTTGGAAGTCGTTGGCGCGAGCGCTGAAAATGGACGCCGAAATTCATGGCGTTGGCCATGCAAACACCGTTAATCCTATTAGAAAGTTTTTAATAACTTTTGATGTCCCACTTGTGTAGATGATCTGGAGCGAACGGGGAGTTCGCTGCGTTCAACGCCTAGGACGGAGTTCGTTAAAATGCGAGGGCACGATGGCGCCTTCCGCCGCCAGATTCGCTCTTCTGCCATATGGCCTGCCCTCCTGATGGTTGCCTAGCAACCGCGTAATATGTTTTATTTGTTTTTGGCTTCACATGAACAATCCACTGTGCGAATTTTTTTCGTCTAATGACGAAGTCAAGTTTTCGGGCTCTCCATAGGCGCAATGGTTAATTTTGATTTTCCAGGGGGCGCTGGCGCGCCATTTTTTTTTGATTTTTTATATTTTTTCTAAATGTGAAGAAATTTTGTTTTCACGTGTTTGAATTTTGTGCAAAAATCAGGACTTTTCGTCAGTGGAAAGTAGGGACTTTGAGGGGGAGAAGAAAAAATAATAATAAATAATAGAATAAGAAAAACCCGTACAATCAATATAGCGCCGCCTTCGGCGGACGCATATTTATAATTCGGAAAAGGTTCTCACGTCCAGTAATGCCAACTCGTGGGGTTTATTTGTCAAATACGAGCGCGTTGCGCTGCCTCTTTTACCTCTTCTTTTCTCAATATTTTCCCAAGGGTTTTTTTTTCGTATTTTTGTGCGAGCAGAAGCAACCGCTTTAGGCAAAGACCTATATTATCGGATTTCAGATGCCCTGAGTCACTCTAACATGTATTTGAGTCCTTGGTTGAGTGGCCTGGTCGTGGAGCGCGTTGCGCTCTGTCATCGCTGCTTTCTTTCGCATGTTGCGCCTTGCCTGTGGTTTTCACCTTTTTTTCTTCGAGAGCACAAATGTGGCCGTTTCGCAGACAGCTTTTTCCGGACAGGTCGGGGTGCCGGGAAGTGTCGTTATTACTGTGTAATGCAATGGGAGCGCTCCGCGCTCTGTTTTCTTGAGCGCTCCGCGCTCTTTTTGGGACGTGCGCTAACGCGCACGTTCTTTCGTCAGTGCCGCTCCGCGCACTGTCTGTAAACAATAACAACAGGCCCGGGACCCTGTCAGGCTCTTCGGCCTAATAAGAAAACCGCGTAACAATAACAATATAGCGCCGCCTTTCGGCGGGCATATTTATATTATTCGGAACGGTCCTCACGTCCAGTAATCCAACCGTGGGGTTTATGTCCAAATACGAGCCGCGTTGCGCTCCTCTTTTATCTCTTCTTTCTCATATTTCCCAAATGGGTTTTTTTTTTTCGTATTTTTGTGCGAGCAAAGCAAATATGCCGCTTTCGCGGCAAAGACCTAATATTAATCGGATAGGTCTCCGATGCCCCTGAGTCAACTCTAACAGTGTTTGAGTGCTGGTGAGTGGCCAATGGTCGATGACGAGGCGTTGCGCTCGTCATCGACTGCTTTCTTGTCATGTTGCGCTTGCCTGTGGTTTTTCACCTTTTTTCTTCGAGCAGCAACAATGTGCCGCTTTCGCGGCACAACGCTTATATCAACCGACAGGTCGGGGTGCCGGGAGTGTCTGTAATTACTGTGTAATGCATGGGGAGCGCTCGCGCTCTGTTTCTTGAGCGCTACGCGCTCTTTTTAGGGAACGTGCGCTAACGCGCACGTCTTTCGTCAGTGCGCTCCCGCGCATGCTTGTAGAATAAACAATCAGGCCCGGACCCTGTCAGGCTCTCGGGCCTAAAATTAAAGCCGCAAGGCGGCATTTAGAGGCCTCGAGGGTCTTCGTTTGGTCCGGTTGACGCCGTGGCCGCACGCCGCCCCAAATAACCGGAGGCGCTGCCCGCGCTATCTGCCACACTATGTCGAAGAATTATAAAAGGAGCAAGGCAAGAAATGCGCCTTCGGCGCCCAGATCACTCGATTTTCCCAAAATGGCTGACTCCTGTTGGTTGCCTAGCAACAATGTAATGTACTTTTTTTGTTGGGACAGTCATGACGCAGCGTGTACCATTTTGGTTTGGCTGCGCAAAGTTTGACGACCCGCGGTCGTTGCATGGCGAACACGATGGGAAAAAGAAGGCGTGGCATGATGACTTTTTTTATCGGGATCACGTGACGCACGTCTGTGCCAAATTTCTTTTGTCTAAGACAAAGTTTGATCTTATTCTTCATTCAATTTTATTTTGTGCTCTGCAGGGGGCGCTATCGCGCCCATTTTCCATGTCCTAAATACAACATCGGGTCCGACGACTCCGACCAACGATTCAAGTTTCGCTTCAAATCGGCCACAGTATGTGCGAGTTAAAACTCTTTGAACGCGGCGGCGAGCGCGTGAAAATGGAGCCGAATTCATGGCGTTGCCATGACAAAACCGTTTAAATCCTATTAGAAACGTTTTTAAATGTGTAGATGATCTGGAGCGAACGGGGAGTCGCTGCGTTAAAAAAGCCCTAGGACGAGTTCGTTCAAAACGGGAGAGCATGAAATGGCGCTTCGGCGGCCAGATTACTAACATTTTTTCCCAAAATGGCCAAACCTCACTGTTGGTTGCCTAGCAAACCAATGTATTACTTTTTTGTTCGGACAGTTCGTGACGCACGCGTGTACCAATTTTTGGTTTGGCTGCGCCAAAGTTGACATGGGGTCCGTTGCCATGGCAACACGGTGGGGAAAGGGGCGTGGCCTCATTGACTGTTTTGTTCAGGGTCACGTGAACAGATGTCTGTGGCCAAATTTCTTTTGTTCTACGAACAAAGTTTTCGATTTTATTCATTTTATTTGGTGTTCTGCAGGGGGCGCTAGCGCCGCACATATTTCCAAGATTTCCTATAATCACAACATCCGGGACTACTAACAATTCAGTCAACTTTTGGCTTCCTCCCGCTGAATTCTGCTCAAAAAGCAAGTAACAATATAGATCTTGTTCAAATTTGGCGCTAAAACAAAGGCGCTATCCGGCGCCTATATATTTATTTTTTGTCCAAAATTGAGTTTTATATTTATGCCCAGCTGTTTATTTTTAATCCTGATGCCATCTGTTTTTTTCAGCTTGTTAGCATTTCCGCTTCAAAACACATTCAACTCATAGAACCATAGTTTACGGAAGTAACTGAGGCACATGCATGTGGCCATTTTCTCACTTTTTAATTCTAAGTAAAAAGTTTGCTGTCTCGCTCGGACTGGTCCTGGTGCTCGGTGCAAGAGCTGCCTTAAAAATCACTGGTCCCAATGTAGATTCCCATTTATTTTAAGTTTCCTTATTCTTTTATTTTTTTTTCTAATAATTGATTGCAATTTGTTTTTGTCCTCCTTTAGTTGGTAAATATTGTAAACTCAGACATTTGTGGCTAAAACACTGCATCTATTATTAAGCCATTGTACTTTGTAACTTGCAGGTGACTCTTATAGCATTTCTGTGAAAAATGACTCTCCCGCCTGACAAGTGACCCTGCAGTGAAAATGTGCCGTAAACTCGTCCCTGTGAAGAAATTTGGGAAGCTACAAATATGTTAGGGAAAGTTGGGGAATTAAATTGAAACCACATTTACTGGCCTCCTCTGTCATTGCTTGCTATCAAAAATATCGGTTACTGTTGCTTTAAGAAGTGCGGTGTAAACAAGAGGCCACGAGGAAGTTAGCCTGGTGAGACCAGAATGATTCCCCTCTGTATTTTTTTATCCAGCGGGGGATCAGTCTGGTCACCCTGCCCTCGTTCGCGGCTTCCGCAAAATCAATCCGTTCACGTGCAATCAGATTCGTTTATTTGCCATGACGTGTGTTAGCGAGCAGCGTCACTCACGGGACGCGGAAGTCCCTCAATAACAATCTACGAACGACGCACGAAAGAGAGAAAGCGTGTCTCCAATCGGCGGTAAATGACCAAAAACACATCGACAGTAGGTGAGTTTCGTGATTCATAATCCTGCGCAAATATTAACGCAAAACCGCTAATAACACCGCATCAATGGCAGACGCCCGCCCTTCGCTGATTGGTTTACTCCGCTTCCTGTTTGCTTGCGTATGTACCGCTGTGGGAAATGAATTTGACGCAACGGTGACCAGACTCACTCGCTGGTACAGCGGTGAGTCTGGATTTTTCCAGGCTACGAGGAAGTAGCATCACAAGACAGGGATCCACACACGAGGTTTTACACGGAGAAAGGCAGAACCAGGTGCACTGAAAGGAAGACCCACAGATTAGATGAGATTCCGGGGTCTGTCACTTGAAATAAGGCTTTGTAACACATCACGTAGCTGCTGTTAGCATGTTAGCATACATCATTTTGACTAAAGCAGCTGTTGCGGATCTCTGCGCTGTGCCTTTCATAGATGTCAGCTGATCACAAGCTACATCGAGCCAGGCAGCGTGGTGTGCGGAGACTGAAGTTTCTGTTGAAAGTTTTGCGGATTCGTTCTGTTTAAGTTACGGAGAACGTTAGTCGGAGGGGTTGGTTTTTAGAGTGAGAGAGAGAGGAAAGGAGAGAGACCTCGAACCAGATGCGTGAGGGAGATACGAACCTTTTAGATTGTTTACGTTTGACAACCACAAAAATCAATAATCTACAATTGTGCCTGCGGTTGAAGGCTAAAAATAATTATAATTAAAGCAAATCACATGTTTGCTTTTGTGTTGCCTAGGTCTATCTCCGCCTCTCGTAGATGGAGTGTCATTATTTATGCACGCACAGTTTAACGAAGCGGATACGTTCGAGATACGTTTAGATGAGTGACCGTCACGCGTGAGTATATAAACGCCCCTGCCCCCGTTGTTCTTGGAATTTCGATCTTTCAGAGCCGATCCAAACTTTCCCTCTGCGTCTTTTGCTATTCCTCGCCGACCAAGCCAAAGAAGTTTTCTGAGGCCTTTCCTGTGGATTACTTTGCTGTTTCTGAGTTGATTCTTTTTGGATTCAATCTTTGAAAACGTCTGAAGGTAAGACAAATTTTTTCTTCCTCTGTAATGAGCTCTGGTTTAAGCTCAACGCTGCATTAAAAACAGTACCACGTCGACTGTAACAATGGCTGAGTTGTAAACAATCATATATGTTCTGTATATAAAGCGTTACTCAAGCCTAAATTTGAGGCTATATTCGTGCTGAACTGATGGGAACTGTTTTGTGAGCTGCAGCCACAAATGCCGAGAATCAAAGTTTCTTTGAGCTGACTAATCTTTAAGTCTGTTGCTGAGAGTAATGTGTTAGATGAGCTGTCGTGTGGTGGTTTAGTCACATAAGGTTCTTATTAGTATTTTATTCAAATGTCTTTTATTGGTAAAAAGCTTAATACTAAGTCCACCGTGAGTGTGAGCGTGAGACGGCTGCTGCGCCGCTCATTGGCTGCTGGTGCGTCGGCATTCTGCAATTCTGTTGCATGGTGACGGTATAGACGCGTAGGAGTGGGAAAATATTTGAAAAATGCCCTGAGGAGGTGTTCCGGAGGAGCTGGGACAGGCGGGGGAGGGGTGAATGTTTGTGTTTGAATGAGGCTGACGTCACAGCGAGAGCTAATGATCAAAATGTAAAATAAGTATATTTTTTAACCACCAGAGACGGTTTTTGGCTCGGGCCAGGCTGATTTAAAGATGTCAGAGAATAGAATGGTTTCTTTTGAGCTGCTAGTAATTTAAGTCCTGTTGCTTGAGAGAATGTGGTTAATGAAGCGTGGCCTGTGGTGTTGTTATCACATAAGGTGCTTATTAGTATTTTATCAAATTGTTTTTTATGGTAAAAAAGCTTAATACTAAATGAAAGTTACCTGTGAGTCGTGTGCGGGAGACAGTGCTGCACGTGCTGCCTCATGGCGTGTGTGCGTGCGGACTGGTGGAGGACAGGCAGTGCAAGCCGAGCAGCTCTGTCCAGCGCGGGAAATGTTGGGTGGCTTCGTTGCTATGCTGTTGCTTATGGTCAGAGGACAGAGAGAGGAGAGAGGGAACAATTGACACTTATTGTACAGAGCAGCAGATGTATGTGTAAGGGAGGACTTTCCTCTTTGGTTCTGTTAGACCAGTCCTTGACTGTTAGATACCTCACTGTAGTGCTGTTTGGTTTTCTGCTCTCACTTGTTAACGAGGGGCCATTTGACATATTAAGGCTAATTGTGGCGTCTTTCTGGTTCTCTTTTCTGTTTAATACCTCTTGGCCAATAAATGTTTAGCAGAAAGTCTGTGGCCCCGTTGCTGTGCCAGTGTAGAGTGTGAGTTTAGAGCCAATCAGAGAGGAGCTGAGGGTGGAGTCAGCCAATGAACTCGCTCCTCTGTCCAGCAGCGGCACATTTGACATTCTGTTGCCATGGTGACGGGTATAGACTGTATGCAACTAAGGAGGAGCTGGGACAGGCGGGGGAGGGGTGATGTTTGTGTGTGAATGAGGCTGATGTCACAGCAGAGCCAATGATTCAAAATTCAAACAAGGTATATTTTTTACCACAAGACACGGTTTAATGTTTATTGAAAGTCAAAATCATGACCGAGACATGTACACAGTATTATTAAACACTAATTTATACAGTTTATCAGTGCAAACATGTTGATTTGGTCATTCATTGTTTTCTATATGACTCATGTTTCCACCCTTTGTATAATTATATCTTTGCCTACCTTTTTCTATAAGTGAAACATGTTATGTTTTATCTGAAATATTTCAGATGCCTCGTGGAAAGTCGTACCGTCGTTCCCAGGCAGCGAAGGAGAGGATGGCAGAGCGGATCCCCCCGCTTCTGTGCAGCCTCCCTCAGCTGATGACGCGGATCGTTACCGTAAGTGTTACTAATTTGTCACTATCATAAGTTTAAACTGTACAGTTATATACAATATAAAGAATAATATAAATATTCTTTCTTATTAGGCTACGGTACTGGATTTCGCCACAAAGTCCGTCGATGGCCATACTCTAAGCTGACTGACAAGCAGCATAAATTGGTCATCCCTCCTCCGAGCCCCAACAAGAAGGTTTGCCTTTTAAAAAAACACTACAATAATCTTTATGAGCTGAAATGACTGTAATTCTGCTGGCAAAGTTATCATATTTAAGTGCAAGTTTCATACTTATAATTTTACTTTAAGCGGGCATTGTGATATTCCTAGGTCACACTATATTTATCCTATTCTTAAGTGCAAAAAAATCATACCTCTCATTGGCAGAATGATTTTATTACCACTACTCCAAAATAAGTTCACATCATCTTATTTAAGAAATTGGGCTATTTTCATACATCTCATTTTGTTATATTAACTGCATACTTGAGAGTGCGTGTTTTTCCAGTTTGTTCTGATTTGTTGGAGCCTCCCATCTGCGCCAACTTTTAGTTTATGGCCTGTCGCGATGCCAGGCACCAAGGTCTCGTTTGGCACAGCTGCACCCCTGGAGCGAAGCAGCCAGAGACACTCGAGCTCGCAGAACGACAGTCGCCATTCCATCTCTTGTGGAACGCACTACACGTTCTCGTCGGTCGTGACCAGATACAACCGTCCCAACTACCTCAATCAGCCGTACCATCCTCTGAAGCTGGTGATGACTTGCCAATATCTGGCATCTGTCTGCAGCGAGGCCACGAACTGTGTCCTGAATCCCACATCGCGGTGATAGTCCGGTTAACTGAAGAGCACTGCGGCGGAGTCCACCGAGTGTTGCAGCACCGCATGGGTAGTTCAAAGATGTTTTATAGGGATAATGTCGTTTAAACCATAGAGTCTGATCACTGATAACTTATTTATTCTCATTTTTATTTGAGCTTTCATCCATATTACATACTATGTTTGAATTTTTTGTGATTCAAGGTATCAATCTACACCTGCTAGCTGAAACACTTCCCGCTCAACAGACGCAGCATTGCGGAGCCATGACGGTGTAAGTAAATCGATATATTTGAATCAGATGCACAATTATTTGCACATTTGAAGTCCAGTAGGATAATTGAGTCTAAAGCAACAGATAACATGCTTCCAGAAAAATTATCTTTCATAGGTTATCTAAGCGACACTGACGGCGGGATGAAGCTGTAACGCTACTGACTGTGGAAATGTTCATACATCCACATGGAGACACAATCCCCAGTAAACCCTGTGTTCCAACACCACCCACACCAGTCATCAGTGTCCATCGACCCAGAACCTGATGAGTATAACACTGGCAAAAGGCAGACGGAGGAACAAGGTGAGAACTTGCACCTACTTTCAAGCATGTATTCATCAGTACTGTTTAGTAGCACTGTGTGGATGTCCTTACAGAAGAGCCAGCCGGAAGACCGTGCTCACCCAATAGGGACCCAAGAGGCGGCTGGTTTCAGAGAGGTTCTGTAATACTTTCTGGGATATTGCATCATTCAGGGATTCTTAATATATAAACTGATTTTGTTTATATTCTCTTAAGAGAGTCCGTCAATCTCCATCCCGCTTTTCCCCCGTTCTCTTCCGAGAGCATGCTTAAGAAGATGACTAAGGTTGTCCATCTGGCTCTGGTGCGAGTGCAAGGTCGACTCAGCTTGCAACACAATGTTTGTAATCACTTGAAAAAGTGATGCTTAATGTATAAACAAATATGTAAGTATTTATGAGTGTTTATTTTTGTTCTTTGATTAATTAAGTCACGTCGACGACGCCAGAAGCTGCCTCAAAGCACAAGCCAGTACCCAAGCGGCAGGTTGATAACATTTGTTCAAATTGAATATCTTTAAAATCCTGCCTTGATAAATTATACTATTTAAAGACTGAATGTTAAATAACATTCAGGTGAGAGCAGCAAAGAGACAGTGATGAAGGCAGTTCAACCACTCCTCACAATGCAGTGCCAGAACCGTAAAATGTTTTTAGAATGTAAAAACGAGTTTGTTATTACATGACCTTAAGAATGAATCAAAAAGAAATTCTTTATTTTTGTCATTTTTTTTAAGACGAGGAAAACAAATCAGGCCCCCCCGAGGTCGTGGTGTGAACCCACCGTCAGCACCGGTGCCTGTGAAGGTCCTGGACTCGAAGCAGGAAGGACCACGGATTGTGTTTAGTCCTGGATATTTTATTACTAAAAATCTAATACTTTGCTCATTGTGTTTATTTTATTCATATTAACTGTAGAGACAGCTGTGAGAGGTGACGGCCCTACGAAAAAAGGTCATCTACACAGTGCCTGACGTAGCCGCGTTCTACTGAAAGTGAAAGCTGAAGGACCCGGTTTGGTGTCTTTAGTCTGGATCCTATTTTATTACTATTTAATACTTGCTCATTGGTTTATAATTTTTCTAACAGGCGGTGCAGCTGTGGAGAGTGACGCTGGAAAGACATTCTAACAGGCTGACGTGGCCGCCGTTTCTATGATGTGAAGAGAACGGACCCAGGTTGGTGTCTTTACGTGACTATTCAACCTCTCTAACAACCTGTATTACACGGGCACATTATTCTTCCAGTTAACTTATTACAACAGCAAATGTAAAAGCTTTAAGAAAAAAAACATCAAATAACGACAAAAACAGCAAACAGGTACAAAAATTGATAAACCAAAGACCAAAAATACAACGAAAACAGTAACAATTGGGCCAAAGGTAGAAAAAATAATAGCCGTTCTGTAGGCTTAGCTTTCACAAATAAGGCAATACACGCGCCTACAGCTGAGAACTAAGTCGAAAAATTTTTCGATTTGGGGTAACAGCGAACTGGGAAACAGATCAGTTGAGGCGGGGTTAGAGGTTAGAAAGCAGAAACTTTTTGTACTTTATAAACATGACCTATCGGTGTTCCAAAATCTGTAAATCAAATAAGCTTTAAACTTATAACTGTTAATATTAATTAAACATTCTAGACACCTTTAAACGTTCTAATGTTTTGCAATTTTATAAGCCCTTAACACACTATATTCAATTGTAGTTCACAATAAAGCCCAATACTTGCCTATATTGGTTACACTTCTAGCATCTCTTCCCATCAATATGTTAACCACATTCACATTATTGCTGCTTCTCGTTTTTCTGTCACTTCTTCTGCTTTGTTTTGATCCATTTTTGTGGCTTTTTTAATATTTTGGTAGCTCGATTTTTCTCATTTTTCGGTTTTTTTTTAATGCTTTTTGTCTTATTTTTGTTGCTTTTTAAACGTTTTTCCAGTGTCTTGTCATGTTTCGCCACATTTTTGTCTCTTTGTGGTGGTATTATTGTTGCTTTTCTGGCACGTTTTCGTCACTCTTTTTCTCACTTATTTGCTTGGTTTTTGTCACTTTTTCGTGGCCTCTTTTTCGTTGCCTTTTTGATGTTTTTTTCAAGAAGCTTTTAGATTTGGGGTAAAGCCAAACTGGAAACAATGTGCTCAGTTGAGGTGGGGGTTAAGAGGTTAAGGCCTGATGTACTAAACTGAAATCTAAAGTGCAGATGCAGTTGTCTGTCACACTCGTTTATCAGATTTGTGCAAGTAATAATATAAAAAAGTTTGAGGAATCATTTGTAACAGTTTTAGTTTGAAATAGAACTTGCAATTTACCACCTGCATTAGTAAATCAGCCTTTGTGTTATAGGAGGTTAATTCACTGTTAATACACAATTAGTTATTTTTGTACTATATTCTCCGCCAAACATAAACTTTCAGGCCTTTGCCATGAAGGAAGCCTGGTTCCCCACTCTATTTTCTCGCATATCATTATAAATAGAAACCAAGTGTGGATTTTTCCTATTACACATTGCTGTATCATATGCATTTTCTTTTATAGAGCAGGAAGAAGAGGAGGAAGGGTCACAACCGCGGTCCAAGGAAATTCCTTGGAAGGACCAAGAGTGACCAGTCACCCACCGATGCCATGGAGATCCTGGACTCATTGCTGGAGGACCTGGTTGGTTTCTTTAGTGGGAACTTTATTTATTACTATATAAATATTTGTCTCATTGTGTTATTCATTTACTGCACAGCTTGAATGCTCCCAGTCAATTTTTATTTTGCACACCACGAAAGTGACGTTTCTGGCCACAAATCAGCCCTTCATCAGACTTGATCTTTTTGCTTTCTTTATCTACAGTTCTTTGGATCATGCACGCTTTTCAGTTTTCTGCGATGTGCGTGTCTGCTTAACCTTTTACATTATTCATTTACTGTCCAGGTGGTGCCAGCTGTGGAGGTGACCCCTGGAGCATCCCTACCGGTGCTGATGTGGGCGGTGTTTCTCCTGATGTGATGGAGAAAAAACAGGTTGGTGTCTTTAGTGTGAACTTTAAAAGCAGGGATTTATTTGTACTTTATACAGTCAGCATGACCTGTGTTCCCAAATCTGTTCAAATCAAATATAGGCTTTACTGATAATATTGTAATGTTATTTACAATTACAAAACATTCTACACTTTGAAAAGTTGCTAACGTTTTTACGTATACTTTTTAAGCCCTTAAAGACACTTCGGTTGTAGTTCACAATAAGACCAATCAAGCCCGAATTAGTGCTAGTGCAGCCGAGAGTTGAAGCTCAGTGACAATTCTGGAGTTATTGTTTTGCTCAATTATATTACTTTATTTATCATATAGACGGAGCCCGGAGCTGCGCCACTTGGAACACCGCCTGCCGACAACGACGCTGATGTGCTGGTGAAAGGCCAGGTTGGTATTTCAGTACAAGTATTATCAAAGTCAAGTGTTATTCATAATTAACGTATAAAGAGGCTGTGAAAACAAAAGGTATAGTCTGAATGTTGTTTGACTTAACCTCTTAACCCCCACCTTAACCGAGTGCATTTCTCCAGTTCAGTTTACCAAATGTAAAAGCTTCTGTACTGGAGAGCAGCAGTGTTACGCCTTATTTGAAAGCTAAGGCCTGCAAAACTGATACTAACTGTTTTGTCGCATTATTGCCGCATTTTTGACACTCTTGTCACTTTTTTGTTGTATTATTGTTGCTTCTCTGGCACGTTTTTATCGCTTCATTGTCACTTTTTTGTCACTTATTTGCTTCGTTTTTTGTCTCTGTTTTTGTGGCCTTTTATCCGTTGCTTTTAGTTTTTGTTGTGGCTAGGGATGTCACGGTATGAAAATTTTACCTCACGGTTATTGTGACCAAAATTATCACGGTTGCGGTATTTTTTTTAAATATGTGTTAAGTTCAGAAAGCATTGATAGTCCTACACAAACTGAAATAGTTTCAAAAAAGTGTAACAGTGTTTGTTATATTTAAAAAATACAGACAAAGCCATATCAAAAGTGCAACTTTTCACATCAAAGGAACTATAACTATGTATTGTTGATCGTTTGGAGGTTATTGCATGTGCTATTTATAACGCCAGAACTGTGTTAGAATATGTTTAACGAGATAAACCCTCTACATCAGGAATATTGTTCTCAGTTTGTGTCCTTCCAGTTTGCTTTCGCTCTGCAGATTTGGGAAAATGCCATCAGACAGTAATCATTGTGAAATTCATAATAATGCGGCCCTGTAATGCATTGTGCCAGAGGTATCCACGACACCGCCAGCATATAAGCCATATGCTGGCGGTGGCGCCGGTGCGGCTGCACTATGGGACGACTCGTTACCTTCTCCCTCAACCCAAAGTCCCCACATCATGCATTTCAGCTAAAATGCTAACATTAACTTACTTGCATTGGCTATAGAGTTGTGGTGACGGTGACGCAGGTGGTTCATTCCACAAACAGGATAACTGTCTTCTATCAACTGTCCTTCGGCTTTCTTAAATACCCAAAATATACCCAGACTTCAGACTCGGTCCTGTTGAGGCTGATAAACGTCCTGAGCGCTGTCGTCTCAGACATGATTTCAGCTTCGAGAAAGTTTTGTTTTGGAGCTACGGAGTGCGCCTTCAGCAGATGAGACGGCGGCCGGTGAGGCTCACTTTGCCTACACCACGGGCACAGTAATCCACCGAGATAATGTAGTTTTTCAAAAACAAGACAGTAATCATTTTTTACCGCTACACCGGTAACCGTGACAGCCCTAGTTGTGGCTTTTTGTAACGTTTTTTTTTTTCATTGCTTTTTTTGTCGTGTTTGACACATTTCTGTCACTTTTGTGTTGTATTATTGTTGCCTTTCCGGCACGTTTTCATCACTCTTTTCTCACTTGTTTACCTAGTTTGGTCACTTTTCATGGCATTTTTTCCGTTACTTTCTTGTTACGTTTTCGTCGCTCTTTTATCACATTTCATTGCATTTTCATCCTTGTTTTAGTTGCTATATGTCACTTTATTCCAAGAAGCTTTTAGATTTGGGTAAAGCCAAACTGGAGACAATGTGCTCAGTTCAGGTGGGGGTTAAGAGGTTAAGGCCTGATGTACTAAACTGAAATCTAAAGTGCAGTTGTCTGTCACACTCGTTTATCAGATTAGCGCAAGTAACAATATATATGTTTCTAATGATGAATCTATTGCAGCATTCAGTTTTTGTTTGAGGTAGTGCTTGCAATTTACCACCTGCCTTAGTGCTATTGGAGGTTAATACACAATTACAGTTATTTTGTACAATATTCTCAGCCAAACATAAACTGTCAGGCCTTTGTCATGAAGGAAGCCTGTTTCCCCACTCTATTTTCTCACATAGCATTATAAATAGAAACCATGTATTGATTTTTGAATTTTCTATTACACATTGCTGAATCATATGCATTTTCTTTTTATAGAGGAAGAAGAGGAAGCATCGTATCCGCAGTCCAAGGAAAGCTGATGGAAAGACCAAGAAGACCAAGAGTGGTGTTCCTACATCCCCTGTTGTTGTAGATGATGGTGATGTTGAGATTGTTGGTTTGGTCTTGATGTACCGGTTAAAGCAGGTTGTAGCAGGGAAGAAGGCGGCCCTGGTGTTGCTGAGGTAAGTCAAGGTGAGTCGGTGCCGGTCACTCTTCCATCGAACATCCGTGGCTCCTTTCACCAGGGGAATGGTCGATTCTCGTTTTCTGGCTCTCAGTGTATGGCGATTGCACTGATGAGTCTTGCTAAGCACACTCTGGTTCGTGTGTCTTTGGGCAAAGCAGGACTTGGACCGGACTCTTGTTTTGGGTGATCAGTTATACATGTTCTGTAAAGTTAGTGCAGGATGCTCCCCACTCAGATATGTTGCTGGTCCAGAGCTCCCAAATGAGTGGGACGTTGAGGGCCAAAAGGTTTGTTTTGAATTTACTGAAGGGCTTCCTGGTGTAGTTGGTGTTGATAGTGGAGAGTTTATTGATAGTATGGTCATTGTGAGCCTGCGCAGTGGTTTAGAAAGAATGTTGGCACTGTACGACACCTGCCTGTTCACCATGTGTGGCAGCACTTGTGCCATCATTCGCGATAACGGTGTGTACGCTGTGGTTGACTCTCACTCTCGGAGTCGGACTGGGATGGTACATGTTTGTGGCAAGAGTGGTGTGATGTTCTTTAGGTCTGTTGAAGATCTGTATGAGCACTTTTGTCGTTTGGCCCGTGTTATGACCGTGAGGAGAAGCTGTTTGAGCTCACTGGTGTTGTTGTAACTGCTGCATCCGAGGGTGGTGTCATGAGTCAGGATGTTGTCATGAGTCAGGATGTTGTCATGATCAGGATGTTGTCATGAGTCAGGATGTTGTCATGAGTCAGGATGTTGTCATGAGTCAGGATGTTGTCATTAGTGAACAGATGCAGTCAGTTGCTTGTAGTGTGCCTAAGGTTGAAGCAAAGCCTCCAAACACCAAAGGCATTCACAGATCAAAGAAATCTAAAACTATCCTCTCTAAAAAGGTTGAGGCCGGTTTAGAGTTTATCAGTCATACTCAGAGAATTAGATATTTCACCCCCATAGATAAGGATGTTTGCCAGTCTTTGTGTAGGAAGTTAGAAATACAGTTTGAACATATTAATATGCCCCAAATTACCACCAGTAGGTCATTAGGCGCCCCATGCAAAAATGAGTCCATTGTTGCTGATGGGAATTGTTTTTCCGTGCAATCTCCCTTGCAGTAAGTGGAACTCAAAAGAATCATAGAAGAATTAGGATTTCGGTTGTAAAAGAGCTAGAAAACAATCCTTTAAAATATAAGAGTTTATGGTGTCACTATTTCCCCTCAGTTTATGAGTATATCCAAACAAAAGAATGAAATATGTAGGTAGTTGGGCCACAGAGGTTGAGATACAGGTAGCAGCTGACTTTTTAGGGGTAGGTATATTACATTCTTTGATGGGAATTGGCTTGAGTACAAATGTAAGGGTAAAGCACTGTCAAGCCAATCTATATACTTAGAAAACTGCAATCGAAATCATTACGAGGTAGTTATATGCGTTAAAGATTCTGGGGGGCTGGGTTGCTCTGGCATTTGTCAAATCAATGGTAATAAAACGGGGTACAGCCTTAGATTTCTCAAGAACTCTCCAGCAAACGTTTCACAGGCAAGTAATAAGGTAAGCACTGTACTAAAATCACGGGAGAAAGAGAGAGAAAAATTTAGGAAACGGTATACACGGGTTACATTTAAAGAGAAAGTTAAGGAACTACGTAGAGTAACATATAGACAGAACACAGCCCATCGACAGAAAATACGGCAATTGAACAGGCAGAAGTATTGGCAACAACTTTCGTCAAGAAACAAGTTAAAAAAGAGAAGTATTCAGTTGTATAAAGAAAACATGCTGCACAGAGATAAAGTTAAGGCTGTGAGCATTCTTAAATATAGAAATGATAAGTCCCACCAGGAAAATGTTAAGCTTAAGCAAAGAAAAATAAGTAGTGATATGCTGCACCAAGAAGCGTTAAAGCTTACAGTGTAGAAAAATATAGTAGGGATATGCTGCACCAAGAAAGCGTTAAAGCTTACAGTGTAGAAAAATATAGTAGGGATATGCTGCACCAAGAAAGCGTTAAAGCTTACAGTGTAGAAAAATATAGTAGGGATATGCTGCACCAAGAAAGCGTTAAAGCTTACAGCAAAGTAAAATATAGTACAGATAAGTTACATAGAGATAAAAAGAAAGCACTTAGTAAAGAAAAGTACAGGGAAGTTTATCACATCGGGAGAAATCAAAAGCAGTAAGTAAACATAAGTATGAAGATCCCATTCATAGGGAGGATAAAATAATAAGCAGTAAAACCAGATACCATTCCAGTGAAAATAAAAAGCATATTCAAGAGACTTCCAAAAAACTACATAAACTCAAATTAAAGGACTTTGAATATGTTTCACAGTGTTTCTTGACGAAAGTTGAAAAGGGGCCAGAATACATATGTTCTGTGTGCCATAGATTATTCTTTGAAAAATCTGTAAACCTTGTAGCATAGACAACTATAGAAAGAATGACACCATATTAGATGTAGCTAATAAGTGTATTAAAGACACATATTTACATAAATGTAGCAAAGACTGTGCCCGCCCATGTGCAGTAAAAAAAACGGCCAGAGGTAAGTTGTGGATTTGTTTTACTTGTCATCGTAAAATAGTAAGGGGTTGTATTCCACGGAAAGTTCTTTTAACAACTTGGAACTTGATCCCATTCCAGAAGAATTGGCATGTTTAAACGATGTGGAGGAACTTTTGGTCTCGCCCAATGTAGTGTTCATGAAGATGGTAGCTTTACCTAAGGGGGGCCAAAAGGGAATCCATGGGCCGGTCACCTGTGTCCCTTCAAATATTACAGAAACTGCTAAGTTATTGCCCCGTTCAGATTTGGGTGGTGTTGTGTTGCCAATTAAACTTAAGCGTAAGCTCACTTATAAAGGCCATTATAAATATAGGTTTGTCAACACAATGCATATTAAGTTAGCAATTCAGTGTTTAAAAATCATGAATAGGTATTTTTCTGATATTAATTTCGATGAAACGTGGATTAATGAATTTTCTAGAGAAGATCAGGACGAATCTCTTCCGGACTTTGAAGAAATGGATGTTTCTTTAGATGAAGGTAAGGACAAGTCATCAAATTCACATCAAGAGGATGAAAAACCTCTTGATGTGGATCTAGATGACGAAGTCCTGCATGACCAACAGCGATACTGCATATTTCAGGATACTTGTTCTTTGCCCCTGAATTAGGCCAACACATATTAGATCAGTACTTGGACGGCGTTTTAAATCTAGCTCCTGCTGAGGGTAACAACCCTACCAAATTGCTTTCAGATCGGGAAAATGAAGCCAAATGCTTTCCTTGTTTGTTCCACATGGCCGCGGTACATTTTTTGACAAAAGACCGATTCGTATAACTTTATATCGCTATTTAAACAATCGTATAATGCATGCCGATGGACGATTCGCGCGGTGTTTGTTGTACATTTTTATGCGTACTATTTATCGGTTCTTCAACAAGTGGTGTCTGGTGTATCCATCGCACTTCGGAAGGGCGATACTCACCCTAAACGACCTGATGAATGCAGCAGCAATGATTCGAATCTAAAAGAATCACTTAAGAAATTGGTAGAGCACGATAGTGGCTATCGTTTCTTAAGCCGATTAGAGGCTCTCCACCATATTGGGGCGGTGGTAAGAGACACATGATGGCATTGCTGCACAAGTGCAAAAATCCGACCTGGTTCTGTTCTTTTTCCAGCGCCGATATGCGCTGGAAAAACTTAATTAACACCGTTTTGAGACAGGAAGGCCGAGATCAAACTGTAGAGGACTTAGAGTGGGCAGAACGTTGTGAACTCCTGCAGCGTAATCCGGCTACCGCGGCTAGGATGTTTGAGTATCGCTGGCGTATATTTCTTAAGGAAGTTTTAATGTCCCGGTACATCCCATAGGAGAAATCGTAGACTATTTTTACCGCGTCGAGTTCCAACAGCGAGGCAGCCCACATGTGCATTGCCTTTTCTGGTTTCGAGGGGCCCCCCAATTAGATGTAGACACAGATGAAGAGGTGATCGCGTTTATAGATAAATACGTCACCTGCGAGCTGCCACCAGAGGACGATGAGCTACATGAAGTCGTCACATCTGTGCAGAAACATTCAGAGAACCACTCTAAATCATGTAGGAAAAACAAAACAGTTTGTCGTTTTAATTTCCCCCGCCCCCGTCTGCGCGCACTTTATAAAACGAACACAAAAACCTAAATGCCCCAAGTGTGACAGAGATGATAAAGATAACCCCCAGAATGATGCCCAAGAAGTGCCATGTATATGCCACAGGACCATATCTGCTGAACGAGCTGCAGCGCTTGTGATGCCGTTAAAAAAGCCAGTTCTGCCAAAGATTGCGCATATGTCCTCCCGAAGATCTGTTTGATTCTCTGGGGTTTAATCAGGAAATATTTGAAATAGCTTATTGTTCTTTGGGTGGGCGTACACATATTGTTTTGAGGAGAAAAGTCAACGCAATTTGGATAAATAATTTTAATAGGATGATCGCCAAATTGTGGAATGCAAATTTTGATATTCAATATATATGTAATCCCTATGCTTGTATTGTATATGTAATATCATATATGGGTAAATCTGAACGGGAGATAGGATTATTATTAGCTAACTCTCAAAAGGAAGCACAGAAAGGGAATCTAGAGGCCAAGGAGGCATTGAAAAAAGTGGGTACGGTTTTCCTTCATAATAGAGAGGTGTCTGCTCAGGAGGCCATTTATTTATTAACGGGTATGCATTTAAAGGAGAGTTCTAGGAAACTCGTTTTATTCCAACGGGAGAAAACATAGTTAGAATGAGCAGACCATTAAGTACCATTGATGAAACAGATCAAGAGGAGGACATATGGATGCTGAATCTTGTCGACCGGTATAAGAACCGCCCCGACAATGACATGTTTAATGACATGTGTATGGCGACGTTTGCGTCGGAGTATCGCATCATTTCAAATGGCCAAAAATGTAAGAAGTCAATTCAACTTCAAAATGATTGCGGATTTATTACAAAACGAACAAGATCTCAAGCTGCCGTCATTGATCATTTGCGTCCTTCAAAAACCAAAAATCCAGAACTGTTCTATAGGGTCCTGATTGAATTGTTTTTGCCCTATCGTTCAGAATTGAAACCGGATACTTGCGAGTCATTTTGCTGTTTTATAAAAATGGTAAGATAGAGTTCTCCGACGGTTCAATACATAGTGTACGTTCAATAGTTAAATTAAATAGAAGTAAATTGATGTCTTAAAAGAAGACATAGAAACACTCCAGGAGGAAATTGACTGTGACGAAATCCTGGAGAGCGGCTGGGCTTCGTTGTGCCCCGAGCAGGAATCTGAACGTTTAGAGTGCATTGAGGAAATTGAACAGCAACGAGCCCAATACCCTGAAGAAGAGGAGGAGCTTCTTCCCATTCCTGAGTTGGCCGTACGCCACGAGGAAATAGCCCATATAGAAAGACAAAATAATGTCCTTAGTAGGCAAGAGGGTTAGCTTTAGTCCGTTCATTAAATGAACAGCAATTGGCCATTTTTTACAAAATCCGGGCCTGGTGTTTGAACAAAGTAGCGGGTACCAAACCAGAGCCTTTTTATGTATTTATTACGGGTGGGGCGGGAACCGGGAAGAGTCACCTGATTAGAGCAATACAGTATGAAGCTACCAGGTTGCTGGCACCTATGTGCCGGGATCCTGATGGCATCAGTGTCCTCCTTACAGCACCAACAGGGGTAGCAGCGTACAATTAAAAGCAGCCACTATCCATAATACTTTCACATACCAGTCCCCCTACAATACCAATCAAGACTTTATTAGAAGACAAGGCAAATACTGTTCGTGTCAGATTTAGGGATTTACAGATTTTGATTATTGATGAGATTTCCATGGTCGGCCATAATTTAATGCTCTATATTAACAGTAGACTGAAACAAATGAAACAATCAGGTGACTCTTCCCTGTTTGGTAATATTTGTGTAATAGCTGTAGGGATTTTTATCAGTTGAAGCCAATTAAAGATACAGCCCTGTATAGAGACGGAGACAGTTCAGATAAATGGGCAAAATTCTCATTTGTGGAATTGACGACGATCATGCGTCAAAAAGATGAGGATTTTGCCCAATTATTGAACCGATTAAGAACGCGATCTAGGAATACAACCCTGCTAAATTCAGATATTGAATTATTAAGACGTTGTGAAACCGGGGAAGAGTCTGATGCTTTGCATATTTATTCCAGAAATAGGCAAGTTGACGACTTTAACCACCATAAACTTTGTCAAATCTGCCCGGATTTTGTAAAAATAGTAGCAAAGGATTATGGTCGCAATAAGAAAACAGCAAAAATGGAAGAAAGGAAGACCCCCCACTTGGATACTAGGCATACATGCTTGCCAGAGGAGGTATTTTTGGGTAACGGAGCACGCATCATGTTATGTAAAAATATAGATGTTAATGATGGCCTTGTTAATGGTATATGCGGTACAATTAGAGACATTATTTGGTCAGGTAAACAGTTCCCAGTAGCAGTTTACATTTTATTTGATGATGGCGTTGCTGGTTCTCAAAAAGGCAACGTTATAGACACCCGTCCCTGATCTTGCTGGATGTACACGTATTGAACCGGAGGAGGAACGTGCAAACGATCAAGGTGGCATTCGGCGTCAGTTTCCGCTTAGACTTGCGTGGGCCTGTATGCTCATAAGGTACAAGGCATTTCTGTTGATAACGCAGTTGTGTCCCTTGATAAAATAGATTCCGCTGGTCAAGCATATGTTGCATTAAGTAGAGTAAGAACCCTGTCTGGTCTTATTATCCAAGACTTCAACGAAAAAGCTATTTATGCAATGATCAGGTTAAATTTGCTCTTCATTGTATGCCTCCCTTCTTGACAGAAAGTGTGTCTCGGCCCATCTACAATGAACCCTTTTTGTGTTGTTTTTGATGAATATTCAAGGTTTAAGCAGGCATGTGTCCGATTTGACACAGTGCACACAGCTTTGGCGGCCTAACTGCATTGCTGTGACAGAGACATGGCTAAGTGCTGACTCGTGTTTAGACACTGTGCAAATTGATAATTTCCTATTTCATAGTCGGTCCCGTAGTGATAGTTACAATTGTAGCACCAATCCAGCACTTGTAGAGTTATGCGGCCAACAACACGGGGAGTTGGCGTGTACTGTGATGTAAATGGGGCTTATGATGTCACAGTACCTCATTTTGATTTGGAATGTATAGCATATAATAATCAGGCTTTCAATATATTAGTTGTTGTGATTTATCGTCCCCCATCTTATGCCATGTCTTTGTTCATCAAAACTTGAAGAGGCTATTAATGGCTACAGTCTAAAAGCAAAACTATTGTTATTGTAGGAGACTTTAATGAGGACATACTGAAATCGTCCAAATTGTCCAAATTGATGCTTGATAGAGGGTATATTCAGTATGTTGACTCTCCTACAACCGAGAGAGGGACCCTAATTGACCATATATACGTCAAAACAACACAGTTTGAAGTTCACTCTGTAGTGGTGCCAACATATTTTCTGATCATGAAGGGATTGCCTGTTCTTTTAAGTCTTTGACTGATTAGATTAGATTTTGCTTTTGGTCATGCAAGATCATGTTTGAGTAGTAGGTACCGATTACATTATCGTGTTGATCATCATGTTTATACATCATTTTTATACATTATCATGTTGATCATGTTCATACATTATCATGTTGATCATCATGTTTACATTATGTTGATCATGTTTATACATTATCATGTTTATACTTCATCATGTGAATGCCTTTGGAGTTTGGTGCTTTGAAGATGAAGTTATCTAGATTTTGTCAATCATGGACAATTTTATAATGATGTTTGGTTTGATCAGGGTCGGTCCAGCTTTAGACTTGTTTTGTGTAATGCTCGTTTTGGTCTTTTGTAGTGCTTCTGTTGGTCTGGTGCTTCTTTGGTTTGATGTAGTGCTCCTTTTGGTTTGGTGTGGTGCTTCTTTTGGTTTGGTGTGGTGCTTCTTTTGGTTTGGTGCTTCTTTTGGTCTGGTGTGGTGCTTCTTTTGGTCTGGTGCGGTGCTTCTTTTGGTCTGGTGCGGTGCTTCTTTTGGTCTGGTGTGGTGCTTCTTTTGGTCTGGTGTGGTGCTTCTTTGGTCTGCTGTGGTGCTTCTTTTGGTCTGCTGTGGTGCTTCTTTTGGTCTGCTGTGGTGCTTCTTTGGTCTGGTGCGGTGCTTCTTTTGGTCTGGTGCGGTGCTTCTTTTGGTTTGGTGTAGTGCTCCTTTTGGTATGGTGTAGTGCTTCTTTTGGTCTGGTGTAGTGCTTCTTTTGGTTTGGTGTAGTGCTCCTTTTGGTATGGTGTAGTGCTCTTTTGGTCTGGTGTAGTGCTTCTTTGTATGGTGTAGTGCTCTTTTGGTCTGGTGTAGTGCTTCTTTTGGTTTGGTGTAGTGCTTGTTTTTCCTGATCTGGTGCTTTTGTTGGTCTGGTGTGGTGCTTTTGTTGTTCTGGTGTAGTGCTTCTTTTGGTCTGGTGTAAATGGTAAATGGTCTCAACTTGTATAGCGCTTTTCCACCTACATGAAGTGTCTTGCCCAAGGACACAATGACAGTGTGCACCTTCAGGAGGTGAGATTCGAACCCCCGACCTTCCAATCATGAGACGACCCACTCTACCATCTGCGCCACCGTTGTGTAGTGCCTCTTTTGGTCTGGTGTTGGACTGGTGCAGTGATCCTATTTAGACTCTTTGGTCTGGATCGGTCTGACCCTTTGGTCTGATGTGATTGTTTGGTCTTCCTGAGTCAATGTTGTCCTTTTCTCCTTTTTCTGTGACCCTATTTAGACTCTTTAGTCTTCATTCCTTTCTCTGTTTTCTTTCTTTTATGTGGTCCTCCTTTGGTCCAGCTTTAGACCCTTTGGTCTCTCCATGGTCGAGACAGACGACCACCTTGAGCCGGGGTCTGTCCGAGGTTTCTGGCCGTTAAAGGGAGTTTTTCCTCGCCACTGTTGCTCAAGGTTAGCTTAGAGAGGGCTAAATTAGTTCAATAAACATTTAGGTCAATCCATAAATATTAACATGTAAATAATAATAGTTGTAATAATTTAAATAGTAGTTGTAACAATAATGATCATCGTAATAATTAATTTATCAAAATAATTGTAATCTACACTACAAAAATACTAATCATTAAATATCGTGTTCTAAAATAATTTAATTGATTACAATTAATGTTGCCTAGTTGTATGAAATAATCATTTTAAATGTAATCTAGTTCTCTTCAGTATTTTACTTATCGTTCTAATTTCTTACTTACATATATTTATAATTTAGATGTGTATATAGTTCTTGTTTGGATGATTGATTTTGTAAAGGCCTAAATTAAAAGTGATTTGCAAATAATGTATCTTTCAGTGTACCTGTTTTCTTATTCTTACCTTTTTTATTTAATTAAATATTGCTGTGAAAACTCTAAGAATGTGTGTTCTTTTCTTTCATGTACTGCATTTAAATGAATTACCTAAATGAGAAGTAAATAAATCTGCAAACATGTTTCTGTGTATTTTTCCTTCCATTTCCCTTTTTTCTTGTTTTGTTGAAGGTGTAAAGCTAAATGAGCATTAATTGATGTATACATTGAGCCGGGCGTCCTGAAGTAAATTTCACAGAGGTCCAAATTGGAAGGGGACAAAAAGTCAAAGATTAATTCACAGTTGTATGGGGATTTTAAAGCCTTTATTATTCCAATAATAATAATAATAATTTTACTTTCATAAATAATGCAATTCATTGAATCCTGTCTTTTTTTACTCTAAATATATTTTGGCTCCTACATATCAGAATGCTTACAGCCTATAATATGTACACGATGTGCCAATGCAGTGATGTGTTTCTCCTCTGTTCAGTTCAACACTGAGCCCTTTTTAGTCCTGGTTTAATCCTTGTTTCGTCGTGGTTTGGTTCAGGTTTAGTCCTGGTCCTAAAATGGAATCCATTGTATTGACGGCTAGATACTATTGGACCCATTTTTTTGCATAGATGTGGAGTTGTCATAATGTTGCAGCCACCCTAGGATGAGTTTATTAAAGAGCAAAGGCAAGACATGATGCCTTCGGTGCCAGGTCAGTTGATTTACCCAAAATGGCGGACCTCCTGTTAGTTGCCTAGCAACCATGTAATGCACTTTTTTTCCCGGACAGTCATGGGTTAGGGTTAGTGTGTGCCAATTTTGTTTGGCTGTGCCAAACTTGAAACTGGGTCGTTGCCATGGCAACAAGGTGGAAAATGGGGCGTGGCCATCATTGACTATTTGATCGGGGTCACGTGAGAGACGTCTGTCAAATTATTTATTGCTCCATCCGAAACCAGTAAATTGGTAAGAGGTCTTACGCAAAACCGTATGTGCGTCAGCGTCCACCATGATAAGATGCGTCCGAATTGGGCTTTCAGTTAAGGAGTTAGGGAAAGTGGCCTGTATGCTAACTATCATAGCCACTTTAGCATAGGGACCTCTGATGCTAAGCTATGTGCCATCCCATAAGCCACTGCGCTAATCTCCCCACCCCCCTCGCCCCACCCTCGAGTGATTCATGCGCAGTTCTAAGTAATCCTCCTGAATCCAGCTCTCTGAGCAGCTGTTCCGCCCTCTCCTGGTAAATGACTGAGCTGTTCAGTTGTTTCGTCACAAGGGAACGGAAGTGCTTTACGTCTGTAATGTAATGCCTTACGGCCTGATTTTAATTTATAAAACAGCTTTTTTTGTTGTTGTAAGAGAGCAATAAAGAAAAAAAAAGAAAAATAACTCCGTCTCCGACCGTCTGTGCTGTCCCGGGACAGTAAGCAAACGCTCCCGCGGCCAGAGGGTGCATTGTTTGTGAAGAAGGAGCTCTTTCTAACCTACTCTGGACACCGCCTGTTCATTTTGCTTACCCAACGTGTCACGGATGCGCATTTGGCTCTATTAGATCCATGGTTTGTCTACGAGAGGACTATTCAGCCTTCCTAAAGAAGAGTGCACTCGCCAAAAGTTGGAATTTCTTTCTGGGATTCAGCTAGCTACTATATCAAGCAACCTGATGGATGCTTGGTGAACCTTGGCCAGAATCAAAGTGGATTAACTTTATAACCAACACGAGGGCCATAACGTAAACACCCGACAATGGGGAGGCCATGCTGAGTGGTGAGTCAATCAAAACACGTGTTAGCGTGTGCGTTAGCCATTTATGAAACTGTGTTGCACATGTCAACTCTTTATAACTGCATTATGTGAAGTAACTTCACTTTTTGCAGCGATATTTATATTTATAATACTGTGAATGTGGAATGAGCGGAGAGAGGGGCGGAGTTAACTGAATCAAAGCGTCTTGTCTTCCGGGTAGGGAAAATACCACCCCAAAATACTTATATTTCTCTCAAAAATGAGTACTCCATAGTGATAGAGGTACAATATATCATATATATGCCTATACTTTACTTTGGAATGGCTAAAATAGCATGATACAGATCCTTTAAATTTTAAAATGGGCGCGATAGCGCCCCCTGCAGAGCACCAAATAAAAATGAATAGGGAAAAAAATTGACCTTTGTCGTAGACAAAGAAATTTGGCACAGACATCCGTCACGTGACCCCGAACGAAAAAGTCATTGGGCCACGCCCCTTTTCTCACCGTGTTGCCATGGCAACGACCCGATGTCAACTTTGGCGTTGCGCTCGTCATCGACTGCTTTCTTGTCCATGTTGCGCCTTGCCTGTGGTTTTCACCTTTTTTATTCGAGCAGCAACAAATGTGCCGCTTTCGCGGCACACGCTTACATCACCGGACAGGTCGTGGTGCCGGGAGTGTCGTTATTACTGTGTAATGCATGGGGAGCGCTCCGCGCTCTGTTTCTTGAGCGCTCCGCGCTCTTTTTGGGACGTGCGCTACGCGCACGTCTTTCGTCAGTGCGCTCCGCGCACTGCCTGTACAATAACAACAGGCCCGGACCCTGTCAGGCTCTCGGGCCTAATTAAAGCCGCAAGCGGCATTTAGAGGCCCTCGAGGGTCTCGTTTGGCCGGTTGACGCCGGTGGCCGCACGCCGCCGCAATAACCGGGAGGCGCTGCCGCGCCCTACCTGGTTATGATGTCGCTGCCACCGTAGGTCAAGTTTGTAAAAGAGCAAAGGCAAGAAATGGCGCCTTCGGCGCCAGCTCACTCGATTTTTCCCAAAATGGCCGACCTCCTGTTGGTTGCCTAGCAACCATGTAATGTACTTTTTTGTTCGGAAAGTCATGACGCACGCGTGTACCAATTTTGGTTTGGCTGCGCCAAAGTGACAAATGAGAAGAAATGGCGCCTTCGGCGCTAGATCACTCGATTTTTCCCAAAATAGCCGACCTCCTGTTGGTTGCCTAGCAACGATGTAATGTACTTTTTGTTCGGACAGTCATGACGCACGCTAGGGTGCATCAAACGCCCCAATGTCAACCAATTATTCTGTCCCCAGTTTAAAAACATTCCTTTGGTCATAAAAAGAATTTCTACCAATTTTTGTCTAATTCCAACATTGTTTAGGGGGTCCACCTCAATAAGCAAGATTTGCATTGGTTATATGGGCATTCTATTGCGATATTCATGTAGTTGAATGTTATTTGCTGTTGACCTCTTTACTTATGTAATATTTTACAATGGTACTGAATTTGATTAAATAACTACTCTTTGCTGTTTATTCAAGCTGTTTGTGAAGTCTGCAATTTTTCAAAGTGAGTTTTTACAAAATATTTCAATTTTATCTAATTTTGTATTAAACCTTTTTATAGGGTTTAATACAATAGTGTCGACCACACTATTCTTTTAACTCGTTTAAAACACATCGGCCTCTCTGGTGCTGTCCACAAATGGTTTACATCCTACCTCACAGACAGGACATTCATGGTAAGTGTGGATACCTGCTCCTCTAAGGTCCATAAAATTACTTGTGGTGTGCCCCAGGGTTCGATTTTAGGGCCAGTGCTTTTTAACCTGTATATTCTCCCTCTTGGTGGTGTCATCAGGAGACATGGAGTCAACTTTCATAGTTATGCTGATGATACACAGTTGTACATCTCCATGTCTCCTGATGACACCAGGCCAATGGATGCACTTTGTAACTGCATTTTAGATATCAAATCCTGGATGGCAGAAAACTTTCTCCAGCTTAACCGGGACAAAACTGAAGTTTTAGTCATCGGTCCTGAGGCCCAGAGAGAGAAACATTTACCCAAACTACAGTCATTGTCTTTTAATCCTTCCTCACAGGTGAAGAACCTGGGCGTGATTTTTGACTCTGAGCTGACTTTAATTCCACACATTAAGAATATCACAAAGATAGGTTTTTACCATCTAAAGAACATAGCCAGAGTCCGCCCCATTCTCTCTAGGGCCAACACGGAGACGCGGATGCATGCTTTTATCACCAGTCGTATCGACTACTGTAATGCCCTGCTCTCTGGTCTTCCCAAAAAGAGTATCTCAGGTTTACAACTTTTACAAAATTCAGCAGCTCGTGTCCTGACAAAGACCAGGAGGCGGGACCACATTACACCGGTTTTAGAGTCGCTGCATTGGCTCCCCGTGTGTTTCAGGATCGATTTTAAAGTTCTCTTAATGGTTTTTATATGTCTTAATGGCCTTGGTCCTTCTTATCTTTCAGAACTGCTTTTACCTTATGAGCCTTCGCGGTCCCTGCGCTCCTCCGGCAGGGGTCTCCTAGTTATTCCTAAAGTCAACAGAAAGACTCACGGCGAGGCTTCTTTCCAGTATTACGGCCCTCGCCTCTGGAACGACCTGCCGGAGGGGCTCAGGACCGCAGAGAACGTTCATGTATTTAAGAGCAGGCTCAAGACCCACCTTTTAGTTTAGCTTTTAACTAATATTTATTTATATTAACTTTATTTATCTGTTTAGTTCTATACAATTATTTCTTTAGTTCCACTCTTTTTATTTATTTATTTTATTTTATTTATTTATTTTTATCTTGTGCTATTCCACACTTTTAGCCGAGTTTAGCTGTTTTAATTTATCTTTTATTTTTATGTTCTCCCAGTGTTATCTCTGAGGGAGCCCTGTGCCCGGGAGTGCTGGTTGGCTGTGGCGATGGGCTGCTCCTGGTGCAGACAGCTCCTTGGATGGTGTTTCCTCTCTCGGTCCATCTGTATTCAGCCTTATGTCCCCACTTTATGTGCATTTTTACTGAAGACTTTTAACAACTGGGCTGTCTGTATGTATATGTGTCTGTGTGTCTGTGTGTGCGGGTGGGGTAGGGGGAGGTGGGGGTTGTTGTTATTTATGTATATTTGCTGGTGGGACTATTTAATGATTTTTTAAGCACTGTAAAGCACTTTGTGTTACATTTTGTATGAAAAGCGCTTTATAAATAAAGTTTGATTTGATTTGATTTGATTTTTATTTTTATTGAACTTATTATGTTATACTTTCATGTTGTCGCAATTCTAGAGCCTGTTTTACAAATGTTATATGCAAACTGTTATTGGTCATTACAGGGCTGTTAGATTTAGCACATGTTGACTGTTAACACATTGAGTGCCGCACTGTTTTAGGGATTTAGCTGTAGAGTGCCAATAATCCTGACCATTTTTTCATGACCACAGAATCAATACAGGTCACGTAACTGCAGCCTGTGTGACAGTCCAGAAGCAGCTTGGACAAGTTCTCCTTTGGTCAGCCTGTCGTCACCATGTTGGTGAGATTATCCTGTCTCATGTTTTTGATGATCTGAAGATTGAGGCATCCAAGTCTCCAGAATGCTGTTTTTAGACTTTAGCTCAGCATCAACACTATAATCCCACAGCAGCTAATACACAAACTGCTCCACCTGGGGATCAACACATCACTGTGCAACTGGCTGCTGGACTTTCTGACGGGGAGACCACAGGCTGTACGTGTTGGCGGAAATCCTCCAGAACCATCACACTGAACACGGGCTCTCCCCAAGGCTTTGTGCTGAGCCCCCTTCTGTTCACTCTGCTGACCCATGACTGCGCTCCAAAGTACGACTCTGGATTTTCGAAGAGCGCGGGTCCAGCATGCTCCTCTAATAATCAACGGTGCTGCAGTGGAGAGGGTGACCAGCACTAAGCTCCTGGGTGTGCATATCACAGTGAACCTCTCCTGGACCATGCACACTACATCACTGGTCAAGAAAAGTAATCAGTGTCTCTACTTTGTCCGCAAGTTAAGAAGAGTCAGAGTCCCAGCCTCCGTTATGTGCAACTTGTACAGAGGGACTATAGAGAGCATCCTGACCAGCTCCATCACTGTGTGGTTCTACTACAGAGGGACTATAGAGAGCATCCTGACCAGCTCCATCACTGTGTGGCACGGCGCCAGCACTGCCTCCTGCCGAAAGAGCCTCCAGCGCATCGTGAGAGCAGCGGAGATGATCTGTGGAGCCCCTCTCCCTCTATTAAGGACATGTATTCCACCCGTCTCACCTGCAAAGCCGTCAGAATCACCAGGGACCCTAAGCACCCATCACACAGTCTCTTCAAGGTAATGCCTTCAGGGAGGAGACTGCGGAATCTACGGGCCAGGTCCAGTCGACTTAAGAACAGTTTCATACACAAGGCCATCGGGAAGCTGAACTCCCTGCCCTCCCTCCCACCCTCTTCCCCCACCCCTGCTCCACAATCAAGAATGAGAGAAATCTAATTTCAAATCATTCACATGGTTTGACAAATAAATAAAAAATCTTGAATCTTGAGACAGGTGTAAGCTTAGCTCAGATTTCTTGGCATCAGCAAGGGGTGAAGGATATTACCAGAACGTGCTGCAAGTTGTTGAGAAGGACCGTAAAGAACAGCCCAACTTGCGAAAAGGACATAGCGACTAACTGAAGAATCTACCAAATAACTACCATTGACTTTAAAACATTGCTGAATGTAGAATAAATTTAACTATATTTAACTTTTAAACAATGGATAATCATTTAGAACAATGTTGAAAACAACATATACTATCTGAATTCATTACGTTGAAACTATTGTCTCCGATGAGTTGAAACATTTAAAAAGATGTAGCGAATGGTTAATGTTATATAATAAACACTTCTAACACCCGTTGTATAAATTTAGCATCATACTATTGAATATAATCAGATAAAAACTGAGAATGTACTATTGCAATATCTATATACAACTCTGCATACAATATTATTTAACATAATGACATCAAATGAAATGGAAATATGCCAAATGGCGAATTTTCGATATTTGACAAAATTCATTTGAATGGTGGACCACCTAAATGTACTTCAAACTTCACCAAACTTTGCCATACATTTTCTTTTTTATATATAAAAAAACTAGACAAGGGACAAAATTATCCATTGAAGTTAAAACAAAAATGGGGCGTTTGATGCACCCTAACGCACGCGTGTACCAATTTTGGTTTGACTGCGCCAAAGTTGACACCGGGTCGTTGCCATGGCAACACGATGGGAAAAGAGGCGTGGCCATGATTGACTTTTTTATAGGGATCACGTGACGCACGTTTGTGCCAAATTTCTTTTGTCTACGACAAAGTTTGATCTTATTCTGCATTCATTTTTATTTGGTGCTCTGCAGGGGCGCTATCGCGGCCATTTTCAAATGTCCTAAATCACAACATCCGGGGTCGACAACTCGACAAACGATTCAAGTTTCACTCAAATCGGCTTCAGTTTGTGCGAGTTATGAGTCTTTAAACACGGCGGCGAGTGCTGAAAACGGACGCCGAATTCATGGCGTTGCCATGACAACACCGTTAATCCTATTAGAAAGTTTTTAATAACTTTTGATGTCCCACTTGTGTAGATGATCTGGAGCGAACGGGGAGTCGCTGCGTTCAACGCCCTAGGACGAGTTCGTTCAAATGGGAGAGCATGAAATGGCGCCTTTGGCGCCAGATTACTAAATCTTTCCCAAAATGGCCGCCCTCCTGTTGGTTGCCTAGCAACCATGTAATGTACTTTTTGTTTGGACTGTCATGACGCACGCGTGTACCAATTTTGGTTTGGCTGCGCCAAAGTTGACTTCGGGTCGTTGCCATGGCAACACGGTGGGAAAAGGGGCGTGGCCTCAATGACTTTTTTGTTCGGGGTCACGTGACGGATGTCTGTGCCAAATTTCTTTGACTACGACAAAGTTCAATTTTTTCCTCATTCATTTTTTGTTGGTGCTGTGCAGGGGGCGCTATCGCGCCCATTTTCAAATGTCCTAAATCACAACATCCGGGGTCGAGGACTTGACCAACGGTTAAAGTTTCACTCAAATCGGCCACAGTATGTGCGAGTTATGACACTTCGAATGCGGTGGCGAGCGCTGAAAATGGACGCCGAATTCATGCATTGCCATGACAACACCGTTAATCCTATTAGAAAGTTTTAATAACTTTTGATGTCCCACTTGTGTAGATGATCTGGAGCGAACGGGGAGTCGCTGCGTTCAACGCCCTAGGACGAGTTCGTTCAAATGCGAGGGCACGAAATGGCGCCTTTGGCGCCAGATCACTCGATTTTTCCCAAAATGGCCGACCTCCTGTTGGTTGCTTAGCAACCACGTAATGTACTTTTTGTTCGGACAGTCGTGACGCATGCGTGTACCAATTTTGGCTTAGCTACGCCAAAGTTGACACTGGGTCGTTGCCATGGCAACACGGTGGGAAAAGGGCGTGGCCTCAATGACATTTTGTTCGGGTCACGTGACGGATGTTTGTGCCAAATTTCTTTTGTCTACGACAAAGTTAATTTTTTTCCTCATTCATTTTATTTGGTGCTCTGCAGGGGGCGCTATCGCGCCCATTTTCAAATTTCCTATATCACAACATCTGGGGTCGACGACTCGACCAACGATTCAAGTTTCGCTCAAATCGGCCACAGTATGTGCGAGTTATGACTGTTTGAAGTCGGTGGCGAGCGCTGAAAATGGACGCCGAATTCATGGCGTTGCCATGACAACACCGTTAATCCTATTAGAAAGTTTTAATAACTTTTGATGTCCCACTTGTGTAGATGATCTGGAGCGAACGGGAGTCGCTGCGTTCAACGCCCTAGGAGGAGTTCGTTCAAATGCGAGGGCACGAAATGGCGCCTTCGGCGCCAGATCGCTCTTCTGGCCAATATGGCCGCCCTCCTGATGGTTGCCTAGCAACCGCATAATATCTTTTTTGTTTGGCTTCACATGAACAATCACTGTGCCGAATTTTTTTCGTCTACGACGAAGTCAAGTTTTCGGGCATCTCCATAGGCGCAATGTAATTTGATTTTCCAGGGGGCGCTGGCGCGCCATTTTTTGATTTTTATATTTTCTAAATGTGAAGAATTTTGTTTCACGTGTTTGAATTTTGTGCAAAAAATCAGGACTTTTCGTCAGTGGGAAAGTGGACTTTGAGGGGGAGAAGAAAATAATAATAATAATAAGAAAAACCCGTACAATAACAATATAGCGCCGCCTTCGGCGGCGCATATTTATATAATCGGAAAGGTCTCACGTCCAGTAATCCAACCGTGGGTTTATTGTCAAATACGAGCGCGTTGCGCTCGTATTTTACCTCTTCTTTCTCATATTTCCCAATGGGTTTTTTTTCCGTATTTTTGTGCGAGCAGAAGCAAATATGCCGCTTTCGCGGCAAAGACCTATATTATCGGATAGGTCTCGATGCCCTGAGTCACTCTAACAGTGTTTGAGTGCTGGTGAGTGGCCATGGTCGATGACGAGCGCGTTGCGCTCGTCATCGACTGCTTTTTTATCCATGTTGCGCCTTGCCTGTGGTTTCACCTTTTTTTTATTCGAGCAGCAACAAATGTGCCGCTTTCGCGGCACACGCTTACATCACCGGACAGGTCGGGGTGCCGGGAGTGTCGTGATTACTGTGTAATGCATGGGGAGCGCTCCGCGCTCTGTTCTTGAGCGCTCCGCGCTCTTTTAGGGACGTGCGCTACGCGCACGTCTTTCGTCAGTGCGCTCCGCGCACTGCTTGTAGAATAACAACAGGCCCGGACCCTGTCAGGCTCTCGGGCCTAATAAGAAAAACCCATACAATAACAATAATATTTATATATTCGGAAAGGTCTCACGTCCAGTAATCCAACCGTGGGGTTCATTGTCAAATACGAGCGCGTTGCGCTCCTCTTTTACCTCTTCTTTCTCAATATTTCCCAATGGGTTTTTTTTCGTATTTTTGTGTGAGCAGAAGCAAATATGCCGCTTTCGCGGCAAAGACCTATGTTATCGGATAGGCCTCGATGCCCTGAGTCACTCTAACAGAGTTTTGAGTGCTGGTGAGTGGCCATGGTCGATGACGAGCGCAACGCGCTCGTCATCGACTGCTTTCTTGTCCATGTTGCGCCTTGCCTGTGGTTTTCACCTTTTTTATTCGAGCAGCAACAAATGTGCCGCTTTCGCGGCACACGCTTATATCACCGGACAAGTCGGGGTGCCGGGAGTGTCGTTATTACTGTGTAATGCATGGGGAGCGCTCCGCGCTCTGTTTCTTGAGCGCTCCGCGCTCTTTAGGGACGTGCGCTACGCGCACGTCTTTCGTCAGTGCGCTCCGCGCACTGCTTGTACAATAACAACAGGCCCGGACCCTGTCAGGCTCTCGGGCCTAATAATAAGAAAACCCATACAATAACAATATAGCGCCGCCTTTGGCGGCGCATATTTATATATTCGGAAAGGTCTCACGTCCAGTAATCCAACCGTGGGGTTTATTGTCAAATACGAGCGCGTTGCGCTCCTCTTTTACCTCTTCTTTCTCAATATTTCCCAATGGGGTTTTTTTTCGTATTTTTGTGCGAGCAGAAGCAAATATGCCGCTTCGCGGCAAAGACCTATGTTATCGGATAGGCCTCGATGCCCTGAGTCACTGTAACAGTATTTTGAGTGCTGGTGAGTGGCCATGGTCGATGACGAGCGCGTTGCGCTCGTCATCGACTGCTTTCTTGTCCATGTTGCGCCTTGCCTGTGGTTTTCACCTTTTTTTCTTCGAGCAGCAACAAATGTGCCGCTTTCGCGGCACACGCTTATATCACCGGACAGGTCGGGGTGCCGGGAGTGTCGTTATTACTGTGTAATGCATGGGGAGCGCTCCGCGCTCTGTTTCTTGAGCGCTCCGCGCTCTTTTAGGGACGTGCGCTACGCGCACGTCTTTCGTCAGTGCGCTCCGCGCACTGCTTGTACAATAACAACAGGCCCGGACCCTGTCAGGCTCTCGGGCCTAATAATAAGAAAAACCCATACAATAACAATATAGCGCCGCCTTTGGCGGCGCATATTTATATATTCGGAAAGGTCTCACGTCCAGTAATCCAACCGTGGGGTTTATTGTCAAATACGAGCGCGTTGCGCTCCTCTTTTACCTCTTCTTTCTCAATATTTCCCAATGGGGTTTTTTTTCGTATTTTGTGCGAGCAGAAGCAAATATGCCGCTTTCGCGGCAAAGACCTATGTTATCGGATAGGCCTCGATGCCCTGAGTCACTGTAACAGTATTTTGAGTGCTGGTGAGTGGCCATGGTCGATGACGAGCGCGTTGCGCTCGTCATCGACTGCTTTCTTGTCCATGTTGCGCCTTGCCTGTGGTTTTCACCTTTTTTTCTTCGAGCAGCAACAAATGTGCCGCTTTCGCGGCACACGCTTATATCACCGGACAGGTCGGGGTGCCGGGAGTGTCGTTATTACTGTGTAATGCATGGGAGCGCTCCGCGCTCTGTTTCTTGAGCGCTCCGCGCTCTTTTAGGGACGTGCGCTACGCGCACGTCTTTCGTCAGTGCGCTCCGCGCACTGCTTGTACAATAACAACAGGCCCGGACCCTGTCAGGCTCTCGGGCCTAATAACTTATGGTTAATGTCATTGATCATAACAATTATAACAATTATCCTTCTTGTCATTATCAATGGATGAATATTCGTTTTCATATTATATAGGCATGTTAGACATTTTGTATTCTGCCATCTTGCCTAGTTGTCATTACTATCCACTATTTATTGTTATTATGAAAATGGTATGCCCAAACTGTAAACCCTTTCTAGTGTGTTGCGTTAAAAAGCCAGAGTGTATAGTGGCCTGTTGAAAGTGGGTGGACGCCCTCAATCAACAAGTCCCCACCAGCTGCCCTGAGACTTGGTGGATGATGTTTACCTCCTGTACTGTGTGGTGCATTAAGAAGACGAGGCTTTATGTGCCCGTTGAGAGGGGGGACCCCTAGCCAACAGATCCATGTCTCGCCTTCCCCAAGTTACCATTGTATGATTAGAGTAGTTATAGAAATGACAACGGAGCAACAGCAACAGTTAAATTTATTTCTTCTATAATTTGGACAAACTTGATAGTGCCCAATTGAAATCTTACAATTAGAACTTGATTTAACTTGCGATTAATCGTCAAAATATTAGAAAAAAATATATGTATATTCATTGTAATGACTTTAAGGTTACATTTTGTCATATGTTGCAAGAACCATTTCCGTATATTTCCTTTTAAATTGTTTGATATTATCACACTCCTTGATTTCCACTGACAACTTATTCCATAGTCTTATTCCAGATACCGAGACAGAAAAGCTTTTTCTTGTTGTCTGTATAAATACAGACTTGAAGGACATTTTATTTCTTAGTTCATAAACACCTTCATTTTCACTAAAAGCCTTTGAATATTTCCTGGTAACAATTTATTCTTGGCTTTAAACACCACTTGTAATGTTTGAGAGGAAACTAAATCTGAAAATTTGAGTAATCTTGATTTAAGAAACAAAGGGTTGGTATGATCTAAATAACTTGCTTTATGCACATGGCGTATTGCTCTCTTTTGAAGTATAACTAATGACTGCAGATTAGTTTTATAATTATTTCCCCATACTTCTGTGCAGTAAGTGAGATATGGCAAAACCAGTGAACAGTAAAGAATATATAACGATCGCTGATCTAAAACCTGCCTTGCTCTACTAAGGACCGCAACACTTTTTGACACTTTTTTTGCACATACTTAATATGTGATTTCCAGTTAATTTTATTGTCCATAATGACCCCCAAAAATCTAATTTCGTTCACTTGTGTTATATTTGTGCCATCCATTGATATAGTAATTTCTGCATTATTTGCACTGATTCCAAAATACATACATTTTGTTTTATTCATGTTCAAGGATAATTTATTTATATTGAACCACATTCTAATTTTGTTAAATTCTGTAGTTACATCTTGAACTAATTTTTGCAGGTCCGAGCCAGAGCAAAACAGATTAGTATCATCCGCAAACAATATGGGTTTTAATATCGATGACACATGGCACAACTCATTGATATATAAAATAAAGAATTTTGGTCCCAATACAGAACCCTGTGGAACTCCACAATTGACATTTAAACATCTAGATCTATATTCTCCCAATCTTACAAACTGTGTTCTTTCACTCAGATAGCTCTTTACCCATTGTAAGGCTATACCCCTGATACCGTAGCGTTCTAATTTTCTAAGTAGAATTGTGTGATCTATAGTGTCAAATGCTTTGCTTAGATCCACAAAAATTCCGATTGCATGAAGTTTTGATCAAGAGAGGATGATATTTGTTCAACTGTATCAATAAGTGCCATGGCTGTGGAGCGCTTAGCCCTAAAGCCATACTGACACTCCGATAGTAAGCTATATTTATTTATAAATTTTTCCAGTCGTGTATTGAAGAGTTTTTCAAGAATTTTGGAGAATTGCGGTAACAACGAAACAGGTCTATAATTATTAAAAGTATGTCTGTCTCCTGATTTGTACAGTGGTAACACTTTAGCGATTTTCATCTTATTAGGGAATGTACCCGTCCTAAAAGATAAATTACAAATATATGTTAGTGGTTTTGATATAGCCTCAATTACCTTTTTGATTACTGACATATCAATATCGTCGCAGTCTTTTGATCTCTTATTTGCACATTTGTGTACTATTGCTATAATTTCATTTTCTTCTACCATTGATACAAACATAGAACTCAAATTACGTTCAGTCAGATGTTCCTTCCACCCATCTGGTGGACCTGAATCAGGTATTTTGCCTGCCAAGTCAGAACCCACGTTCACAAAATATTCATTTAGTTTCTCAACAACAACATTCATATTGCGGTTGTCTTTGTTGTCAATATGAAAAAAATGTGGAAAGCTCTTTTGTGTTCTACCTTTGTTTATCACAGTGTTTAAGATTTTCCAAATTTCCTTAATGTTGTCTTTGTTCCTATGCAGCAGCTTACCATAGTATTCTTTTTTACTAGTCCTTAATATGTTTGTTAACTTATTTTTGTAGGTTTTATACTTAATTTCCGATTCCTTTGTTTTTAGTCTTATGAACGCTTTGTACAGTATGTTCTTCTTTTTGCACGCATTCTGTAAACCTTTCGTCATCCAAGGACATTCATTATACTTAGATTTTTTCCATATTGATCGGACTGGACAATTTTTATCATATAATTTTTTAAAAATATCTAGAAATGTATTGTAAGCACTGTTTACATCATTGTCATTGAGGACACTCCCCAGCTTTCATCTTTTAAATTGTTTTTAAATGCATCTAAAGACGCCTCTGTTCTAACTCGACTGTACTCCCTATTATGTGTAGATCGGAAGGTGGTCACTGATATCACTCAGTAAAATTCCACTTACTGAGTGATTTGACAAATTATTTGTAAAAATATTATCCAGGAGAGTTGCACAGTGAGATGTTATTCGTGTTGGTCTAGTGATCACTGGATACAAATGCATGCTGTAGATTGTATTAATAAAATCATTTATCATTTTGTTATTATTTGTATTCAGCAAATCAATATTAAAATCTCCGCATATAAAGACTGTTTTGTTACTTGTTATGTACATTCTCTCAAACCATTCTTTAAATTGTTCTATACCAGACCCCGGGGATCTATATATACAACTAATGAGTGCATGCTTATGTTTTTCATCATATATTTCAACTGTTATGCATTCAACCAAGTTGTTTACAGCAAGTGACATTTTATCTATAACTTGAAATTTGAGATTGTTGCTCACATATAGACCCACACCTCCCCACCTTTATTTTCCCTATCCAAATGAACAAACTCATAACCTTCAAGGTCAAAATTCATATCCTTATCTGGGTTAATCCATGTTTCGGTAATTGCAATAACACTAAAGGGTTGCGTAAATTGACTCAGGTAACATTTAATGTGTGAAAAGTTTGCATATAGGCTTCTAGCATTGATATGGATCAGTGAAAATTTCTCATCCTTGTTTATACTCTCATATTTCTCCTCAGAATAATAACGGCAGTTATTATTGATGTGATTGAAAAAATTAGTGTCCGGATCAATGTTATTCTCCACATCATGTGCATTGTAGTCTGTGTACTCAAATGCCTGTAATTCCATATTCTCATGCTGCTTAACCCCTGAACAAACCACGGGCCTGAAATGTGTGAGCGAGTTCATCTGGTGAAACCAATCTAGACTCGGCAAGTTTGTTATTCAAACTACAAAAGCCACAGCACCATTAAGCTCCGTGTTGGCTTAAGCCCTTATGGTTCTGTCAGTTTTCTATCTCACATGTGGCAGGAAGAATCTCAGATACAATCTGTGTTTTTAGAAAAGCTGTAGTTTGAGCTGACGGGGCTTTTTCAGATCTGTTATGAGCTCATTAGCACAAGGGCTAAACAGCAGCTGTGGATGAAGGAGGGAGAAACTGTAAGAAGGCCATCTCCAGTCTGCACTCATGTGGAGCCACTATTGAGCGGAAACAAAATGTCAGAATCCTTCAGTTTAGTTCCACATGCAGATGTTGTTACAGTTTGTGCAGCTCTTACAAATCTCACGGGTTAGACTCCAACAGTCAAACGGAGCCACATTTGTCTCTCAACAACAGATATTTATTTCATGCATACACACATTTTGTTAACACAATCAAACAGCTATATGATCAACATTGTCCAGTAGTAACGCGCAAATATACACAAACAAATAAATGTGTCCCACCCTCACCTATGGTCATGAGATCTGGGTAATGACCGAAAGGACAAGATCGCGGATACAAGCGGCTGAAATGAGTTTCCTTCGCAGGGTGGCTGGGCGCACCCTCCGAGATCGGGTGAGGAGCTCAGTTACCCGGGAGGAGCTCGGAGTAGAGTCGCTGCTCCTTCACGTCAAAAGGAGCCAGCTGAGGTGGCTAGGGCATCTGTTCCGGATGCCTCCTGGTCGCCTCCCTCGGGAGGTGCTCCAGGCATGTCCTATTGGGAGGAGGCCTCGTGGAAGGCCCAGGACACGCTGGTGGGACTATGTCTCCGAGCTGGCCTGGTGTCGCCTCGGGGTCCCCCAGAACAGCTGGAGGAGGTGTGCGTGGATCGGGAAGTCTGGGCATCTCTGCTTAGACTGCTGCCCCCGCGACCCGGCCCCGGATAAAGCGGAAGAAAATGGATGGATGGATGTTTATCATACCTGTAAGTTGTCTTGTAAGTCTCATCAGATTTTTTTGGACATGTAAAAGCTTCGAATTATTAATGTTGCTAATCAATAATTGTATTTTGAAATTGGGGTAGGCACTTGTTTGCTTCGGCCTACTCCTTTTGAGTTATTTATTTTAATGGAATTAATATTAATTGATTAATTAATGAATATTATTTAATGTAAATGTAATGATATAAATATTGTAAATAATAACTCATTGTAAATAATAGCTCAAATAAATCAAATCAAATCAAAAATATGTTTATATATGTTTTTGTATTAATTTATTTCAGTATTTTTTGATATACTTCTGTATTTATTTCTGTATTTATTGATTTCCTTCTGTATTTATTGATTTCCTTTAGAGCTGGGCGATTTCCCCCCAAACCCTTTCTCTAACTGAAAATTCACTATGCAGTGTGCAACAAAGATTTGTTAAACATCCAAATTATTTATACTGTATTTGGATTAAGCTAATAAAACAACACAAATCCTGAGGTAACTGACGCACATTTGTACAGCAAGACCTTATTCCTCTAAGCAGAGGGCAGAGAGCTCAAAAATCAAAAAATCTAACAAATCTAACAAAAAAATAATCTAAAAAAATAAATAAAATAAAATCGATTTTTTGAAAATATGAATCAATTTGACCAACCAACTGGATTTATAAATCAAATCGATTTTTTTCACAGCCCTAATTTCCTTCTGTATTTATTTATTTATTTCTGTATATATTTCTGTATTTATTGATTTACTTCTGTTTTTATTTCTGTGTTTATTGATTTTCTTCTGTATTTATTTCTGTGTTTATTGATATACTTCTGTTTTTATTTCTGTATTTATTGATATACTTTTGTATTTATTTCTGTGTTTTTGATTTACTTCTGTATTTATTTCTGTATTTATTGATTTACTTCTGTTTGTATTCTGTGTTTATTGATTTACTTCTGTTTTTATTTCTGTATTTATTGATTTATTTCTGTATTTATTGATTTACTTCTGTATTTATTTCTGTATTTATTGATTTACTTCTGTTTTATTTCTGTATTTATTGATTTATTTCTGTATTTCTCTCATCATAGGCAAATCATGGGTCAGCATGCCGCTGCTGTAAGGTCGTTGGTTAATCTTTCACTGTGTTCTAACTACAGCCATGTCAGAGCGGAAAAGAAAACTCAAGCATTCTTCCATGTGCAACAATTGCATTTTGTTTCTTTTTTATAAACAGTATTATTAACAGTAGTATACTCAAACAGACAAAAATAAGTCGGGAAGGCAAAATTTACTTACTACATTTCAAGCACAAGGCAACTCAGTGTGTCTCACAGCAACACCATAAACACAATAAAACACAATAAAACAAATCCATCAATACAACTTTTAAAAATATATAAAAAATACAAATATGTACATTCAAATTCTATATTAAAATGAGTTAAAATGCAGTCAATTACCATAGACAGCAGTAAGAAGGTGTTTCAGCCTGGACTTAAACACAGTCAGGGTTGAGGCCTGTTTCACGTCCTAACTGAGGCTGTTCCAGACCTTTGCTGCATGAACCTGAAACTCAGCCTCAGCGTGTTTAGTCCTGACTCTGGAACCACCAGGAGACCCCTCCCTGAGATGGTTCATACGGCTCTAACATGTCAGAGATGGACTTTGATGCCCGGCCATGAAGGGACTAAAACACAAGCAGAGCTGTTTTAAAGTCTATTCTTTGAGCGACAGGAAGCCAGTGCAGAGACCGGAGCACTGGACTAATATGGTCGTATTTCCTGGTTCTGGATGTTCTGCAGCTCTAACAGCTCGTTTGGAAAGGCCAGTGAACAGGCCATTACAGTAGACTAACTGACTGGAGACAAATGCATGAATTAGTCTCTCCAAGTGTGGTTCAGACACTATGTTTTTTATTTCAGCAATGTTTTTAGGTGACCAATGACAACCTGTCTGTGTTTTTGTGAGCCAAAGACAATTATCTCAGTTTTATCTGTATTTTTGCATTCACACACTAATCTGTTTGATACGATGACACAGTGAATCTACAGGCCCATGTTCACCTGCTGTCAGTGAAACATAGATCTGAGTATTGTCTGCGTAATTGTGATAGGACACGTTGTTACTGGATATTAATTGACCCAATGGAAGCATGTACAGACTGAACAAGAGGGGCCCTAGAATCGACCCCTGGGGAACCCCACAGGTCAATGCCATCCTGTCTGAGACACAGCTATTAATCTCGACACAGTATATCCTGTCTTGAAGGTAGGACACAAACCACTCAAGAGCCTTTCTAAATATACCCACCCAGGTGTTTAACCTCTCTAGTAAGATCCCATGGTCCTCTTTAAATGAGTAAATTATCCTTTGCTTTGTGTCACTGAGCAGCCTCCACTTTGGAGTGGTAAACGATTGCACTTTGGACCTCAAGCATATCTAGTTGGAGCCGCTGTGCTATATCTACTGTATTTTCCGGACTACAAGTCGCTCCGGAGCATAAGACGCACCAGCCAGAAAAGGCCTAACAAAGAAAAAAACAACAGGCTGAATAGGCGTACGGTATGCTAACATCACACACTGATGGTTAGCTACATGAAGCATAAACAACGAACTAAACAGGTGTCTGGTTTGCTAACGTCACATAAACAGTTCAGAGCTCGGTCTGGGCCTCGAGCGCTGGTCTCAGCCCGACTATCTGGAGGTGGAGAGCAGACCTGACCTCGGGACAGACGAAGACTACGACGACATCGACGCAGAGGACGAGGATTACGATGATGTGGGATGAGAGAGTTCTTCTGGAGGCTCCTACGTTTGGCTTTTTATTCTAACTGTTCCGTTTGCTCTGATCCAGGGGGTTCTCAACGCGGGGGACGTTACACTGGGTTTGATTTAGTTTAAACGTTTGGTACGTGAGATTTTTAAGTAAATATGTCCTAAACATGAGCTGTGTCTCGCAGATCTACATCCTCCTCTTTGCATCAGCTTCTTTTTGTCCTTTTGTTTTTCTTTGGAATAAAAATGGATTGAGGGAAATATGTTCAATTTAAATATTGTTTTACTCATAACAAACTTGTATATTAACGTTGGTCTGTGAATATACAGTAAATATTACATGTTTGTGTGTAAATTGGATCATGTTACTTTTGTCTTTAATCGTCAATATTTATATTGATTATTATTTTTTGGCAAATGTTTTACACTCATAATTTTATATAAATTATTAAAATATACACATTATTGCTTTTTTTTATCGGACAGATTCATGAAAATCTCTTGTTTTGCTCAAACTGCAGACTTTTTCTTTCTTACAAGCACAAGACGCCCCCTTCTGGATAGAATGGGCATCGACTTGAACATGACTTGGACCAACCACTCACTCTCACATGCACCACATTCACACACACGCTGGGGGAGTGCCTTGCTCAAGGGCACAGCGACATCATACAACTGTCGGAGGAGGGGCTCAAGGATGAGGATGTCAGCTTCATCAGAGCGGGTCACTCATGTTTCTTTATTAATGCTAATGCTATCCCGGTTTAATCCTGACTGGTGGAGACACTTGTCCAACAGGGCAGACCGGGCACTAAGCTGGGCAGGGAGTGCCAGTGGAAACACCCAGTGTGGGAATGCAACCATTGTGTTCCGGGCAAAATGGAGCAGCTGAGAGCGGCTTTAATATTTTACTTCCAAAAAGCTGAGTCATTAAGTGGAGTAAAAAGTCAGATTTATTTCCCATGACACCATAAATTGTGTGAAACAAACATAAAATCATGTGGAAATTGGGATATTTACAAAGAAAAGTTAAAGGAAATGGCATGAAAAAAACAAAACACCCAAAATAATTCTAAAATAATTCTTTATCGATAAAGATTAAGATTTTGCTGCTTCATTATTTTTCTCACAGTGGGAAATTACTTGTTTTACTCAAGATACAGACAGTTCATTGTAATTTTACTCAAGTTGAAATAAAAATACAGAACTCTAAGAAGTAACTGGGTTCTACCCGCCGCTGCTCTTTCAACAAAGCCTCTCACATTCAAAAAGTGCATTTTGGGATGTATTTCTTCCAGAGAGTTACACATAGTAGGGAAGCTTACTGTCAATTTTCATGCAGCCGTGGCTTGAGAATAGTCTCTCAGGCTTCGGAAAGTCTATAAAATCTCCAGCCATCTGATCTGCTACTGACGTGTCTGGTTTTAGGCCGTCGTCTTCCATCGCTGCCAAGACACATTGAACGACATGTTTGTGCTCCAGGGGAAGAAAAGGAACAAAGAAGTCCACCAAGTGCTCTTCAATCAAACTGGAGTGCCATAAACCACTGCTCTTGTCATTCAACTCTGACAGGGAGAGCGCCGATTCAAGATCACAGAGCTTAATCTCTTCCCTGTCGCGCCCGGCTTTCCAAAACTCTAGTGCTGTCTGTACAATATGCTGCCCCCCAGCATTACTGAGAAAGATAAAGATGGCTTTTCGATAAGACACACCATCCACTTTGTGGTGATAATCCAAGTACGGTTTGATGCTGTCAATCAGTCCAGGCGGCATATTGTCCATCTCATCAAAAATAAACATGGACCGTTCACAATTGGAGACGTTGCCTTTGATCCACTGCTGCAGTTGAGACCTATAAGTCTCGATTTGGCTTACGTGTCGGAAATGGAAAGTGGATAATAAAAGATGGACAAACTTGCTGTCCATTCCTTCCTTGTAAAGATTCTGTGCGATCATTTTACTGACAAAACTCTTTCCAGTTCCGGTCGGTCCATGAAGAGACAGAACCAGAGGCTTCTTTGTGTTGTCGTTATTGATAAACCAATTTACAGCTTTCAGGATGATCCGTGATGCGAGATGTTGCCCAAACAGTCTTTGTTGTAGGTCCACCTCAAGACCTTTTGGGTTGAAGGAAATCCAGTCCGGCTGACAACACTCACGGAAATAGCAGGGGATATTTATATAGCTGATAAAACGACTGGTAAAAGCCACGTACTCTCCGGCCAGGCCTGACCAGAGAAATATCCACAGCAAAACTGCGTGTTTCCCTCTGAACTCCATTTTCTGTTTAGTAGCGTTCAGCCGGTGTCTATCCTCTTGGACAAAAAGAAAAGAAAATTTGCATTTGCGTGTTCAATGACAATGTCATCAAACCTGTTTTGTAAGTCACGCCCTGAGTCTTTAACCGGAGAGTATGTGCCGCAGCGCGAGTCCAGGGGAAATGATTTATATGACTTTTATATTACAAATCCAAATAGGGATCAATTTTCAAAAATCATTATAATAAGATACTGTTTTTTTAAATAGTTTTTCACCACTAATTTAAAAAAAAAATCATTTCTCCACTTGATCTTTGAGTTTGTCCTCGCCGTGGCACAGAGTCAAAGGACCGAGGTCAGCACCTGCTGTTCAGACGCCAAACTGGCGACGAATCGCACGACGTTTAACGCACACTTGGAAAAATAGGATCGGTTCTATTTGAGGAATGTGTCTGGTACGTTGCTCCTGCGTTATTCAATCCAAAAAGGCAAAGTGTTTACACAGAGCAGGGTCATAATCTTTTTTGCTGTTGTGTTCTGCACTTTGGTCAACTATGTTGTTTTTAAAGTGCATTATAAATAAAGTTGGATTGGATAATCGAGCAGAAAAAGATAAATGTTTATATATATTGGTAAACTGCTTACATTTCTATTTTCGTGCTTCGTCTTCTTACTTTGGAAGTCTTGTAAATCTCATGATTTCTTCTTGTTAAACATGATTGATTTTCTTTCATTAACCTATACGTAAGGTTAATGCGGACAATTGTAATTGTTGAAATGACATAATTATGATGCATGGATGGGCCTATGTGTGAAAATGAATCTTGTTATTCACTAGTTGCTTGTACGTAAACAGGTACATGTGCTTCTGTTGCACATGTACCTGAGTAACTCTGGAATCTGTAATGTAAAGTGTTATATTGTATGAAATCACGAGATGCCGCTTGTATCACCGTTATTATTACTGTTATTATTTACCTGCAGCTGGACACATGTGTTTCAGTTATTTATATTCTCAGTGTTATGATGGGCCTTTTCTTTTGAAAGGACTTACAATTATGTTTTGTATTAATCTGAAATGCATGAAAGTAATTACTTTGAATGGGGGGAGGCATTTATAAGCTTTCTTGCTTCGGCCTGCTCCTTTTGAGTTTTTATTCCTGTGCAATAATGCAACCATGCAATCTACGTTTGTAAATTGCTCAAATAAACAAACTAACTAAAATGTGGCCTGTGTGACTGGACTTTACATAGTCCTGTTTATTGTTTTGTTTCGTCACTTTAAAGTTTGGTGCAGCCCAGTGAGACATTCACTGTTGTGACATTGGGTAATAAAAAACGACTGATTGATTAAATGGACTCAACTTATAAAGCACTTTTCTACCTTTATCAGGCCCAAAGTGCTTTACACTAATGAACCAGTCACACATTCATACATCAGTGTGCGCAGACACTGGAGACAAGGTGGGTGAAGTGTCTGGGATTCGAACCCATGACCTTCCGATCACGAGACGACCCGCTCTACCACCTGAGCCACCGTAACCGTGATTGATTGATTGATTGATACGCACTTTTAATAAAGCATTTAAGGGTCATTTACTGATTTACTATTAGAAACTGTGCGTGTTATTAGCGCCGCAAACGTGATATGCAAATGATTTAAGATGAGTCTGAACAAAACTGCAGTGGCTCTGATTCCTGAGCCTTTGAGGAAACATTTACAAGTTAGGACGGATAAAGGACAGATGTCCACAATCAAGCTGCTGGATGTTTGTCCGAGGACTATGAGGTTTTTATCATGGACTCCTCAAAAGCAGAGAAAATCGATCCAGCAGGAAATCACGCGTGCACTTTGGAGAGATGAGCGGGAGGTGAAGAGAGAAGATACAGCTCGTGCCTCCTCATGTAGCCGATCATCAATACGCCGTCACCGTTGTGCACAAACCCTTTGGATTTCGTAAAGGATTAAAGGGATATTTCAGGATTTTTGACATTGGGCCTCATTTCCTAGTTATCCAGAGTGTTGTTGATGTCTGGAGATATTTTTTTCTTAAATTCATGCAGTTCTTATATTTGAAGAGTCTAGTTGCGCTAGGCTAATGCTAGGCTAGTGCATGTCTATGGTATCAGTTAGCCTGCATTAAAAACAGTGTGACCCACTCCACAGTGCACCTGAGGTAAATCACTTATAACACCAGACTAACCATATAAATGTCTGTGTTAATAGAATCATTTAAAATAACTTATATTTGAGCAGCATCAGCTTCGTGGCTGTAAGCTAACGCAGCGGCGGAGTGATCTGCCAGAAAATAGTCCCTCAAAATGCGGTCATTCATGTGATACAAGGTCAGTTATATTTCAAACATGATTCTATTAACACAGACATTTATATGGTTAGTCTGGTGTTATAAGTGATTTACCTCAGGTGCACTGTGGAGTGGGTCAGACTGTTTTTAATGCAGGCTAACTGATACCATAGACATGCACTAGCCTAATGCTGTGTTCACACCAAACGCCTCCGGCGCCTCCAAAGCGTCAGGTTTACATTGAAAATACATGGGGGACGCGCCTCCGGGAGCGCCGAGAGGCCCCGGCGCGTGACGCGCCTCCTGTACAGCGCGTTTTGAAAATTTTCGCGCCTCGGCCGCGGCCGACGCTAGAGTTGGGATTGTTGAACTTTTTCGAGCGTCGAGCGATCAGGAGCTTTCTCCAACAGTGACGCTGTAGCTGAGCCACCGTCGGTCTGGGGCAGATCCTCTGCCGGCCCGCAGATGTAAACAGTCATGGAGGATTATCCTGTTGTGAACCGGAGCTACAGCAGCTCTGGGACTTTTACAAAGACACATCAGTGTTTCTTTTACCTTAACACCCAGGATTAAAAGCGGCAACAAGAAAACTTATTTGAGTGGCTGGATCTGCGCTGGGAATGTGTTGGGACTTGATGATGCACAGAGCATTCCCAAAGCTGCTACAAGCCAATCGATGTGAAAACGAGAAATATGCACGAATAAAGTCTATTAAGCCCCATCTACATAAAGCAAACGTGTAACAATGATCACACACTGAGCCAGGCTTGTTGATTTTTAAGTTTATTGCTCACATTTTATCTACAACGGGCCGTAGTTTCTCCCCGAGTTAGCTGTGCATAGAAATAAATTATTTCTATGCTAGCCGCATAGCAGCAAACAGATAGCTCGCATTGACCCCATGAAAACAAGTATTATGCACTAATCACGTCAATAAAGCCCTGAACTACACAGAACAGCCTTTATGATGGTCACACACTGAGATGGGCTTGACGCATTTGTGGTTTATTGCACACTTTTTTTTTTATCAACAATGAGCTGTACGCGATCGCAAAAAGCTAACCGGGCTAATCTAGCTTATAGCCACTTGCCACCAATGTCCCTTCAACCGTATTGGCTGGATATGAGCTTGAATACTGGGGAGATCCTGCGTAGACCATGGGGAATAGTTAAAGATCCATAAGACATGGCAGGAGCAAAGAGGGAGACTACAGTAGTTAGCCTCCGAACAACTGTAGTTTTCAGACACGAGCTGCTTCCAAGATGGCTACGAACAGACTGAGCTGACGCGCGGCCAGGGCGTCTTGACGCTCTGTGACATTTGTGACAAGCGTCTGACTTCAGTACAAGCGTCCAACTACGGACTTGAGGCGTGTCTTTGACGCCCAGGAGGCGTTCGGTATGAACACGGCATAAGACTAGCCTAGCTCCACTAGACTCTTCAAATATAAGAACTGCATGAATTTAAGAAAAAAATATCTCCAGACATCAACAACACTCTGGATAACTAGGAAATGAGGCCTAATGTCAAAAATCCTGAAATATCCCTTTAATGAGTAAAAAAAAACGCAACATGCTACGACACCTGCAGTGGCGCTTATGGCCTCTGGGGCATGAGTTACTTAGTACTGCTTTAAACGGATTTGGACTTTTTACTCTGAATACTTCAGTACTTTCACTTAACATTCTGACTGAGCAACTCTCACTTTTACTGAAGTGACATTTGAGCAGAAGTAATAGTCGGAAATTGAGCCACTTTTTTGCTTTGGTGGTTATTGTGTATAATCAAAAGGGGAGGGTGGGGTCAGTCAAACCACACATTATATTTTGAAAAGAAAATATTTAGATTTTTACATGATTTGAACTTGCCAGACAACCTTTTTTTTAGGGAAACCTGAAAATAAAAATGTTTAATAAAATATTATATAAATTAAAATATAATGAGTGGCTCCACTTACCCCACTCTCCCAGACTCAAATAACTTTAATGAAATCAAGTTCTTTGACCTCCTGAGGACTCACCGTGGGCCCAGACCCGGTCCAGGAGCAGCAGGACTCCGTAGATCCAGAGCATGACTTTAACTCGGTCCTCTGACGGTCTGTATGTGTATGTGTGTGTGTGTGTGTGTGTGTGTCTGTCTGTGTGTGTCTGTCTGTGTGTGTGTGTGTCTGTGTCTGTGTCTGTGTGTGTCTGTGTCTGTGTGTGTGTGTGTGTGTGTGTCTGTGTCTGTGTCTGTGTGTGTGTGTGTGTGTGTGTGTGTGTGTGTGTCTGTCTGTGTGTGTCTGTCTGTGTGTGTGTGTGTCTGTGTCTGTGTGTGTCTGTGTCTGTGTGTGTGTGTGTCTCTGTGTGTGTGTGTGTGTGTGTGTGTGTGTGTGTGTGTGTGTGTGTGTGTGTGTGTGTCTGTGTCTGTGTCTGTGTCTGTGTGTGTGTGTGTGTGTGTGTGGGAGGGCCTGCAGAGGCATCTGTCCCGGAGGTTACTGACTCAGAGAGTGGGGTGAAGCACTTTTTTTTTTTTTTTTTTTTCATTTAACCAGGAAAGTCCCTGTGAGATTAAGAATGTCTTTTGAGGGGAGTCCTGGCCCCAAAGGAATCCTACTGTACATGTTTTTAGTGGTAGGGGAAACCGGAGCACCCCAAGGAAACCACAGACACGGGGAGAACGTGCAAACTCCAATCCAATGAGAATCGAACTCAGGACCTTCTAGCTGTGAAGCACGAGCACCAACCGCTGCGCCACCGCGCCGCCCAAGGACGTAACTGCGCCATGGGATCTGGGACAGTGCCTGTTCTGATGAGTTTATCTGTAACGTTTGAAGTAAGTTTGGTTTGAAGTGCCCTCTTGTGGCGAGGGTTATGTTTGCTGTAACTGTGTTAGCTAACGTCTTAGCTAACGTTAACTGTTAAGAGACTTTATTTATTACTGTCGTTTTAGCCACATAAAGGCGGTACGTTTCTGTTGGTTCATAAAACTGTGATGTTATTGATCTGTAAGTAACTATACATCAATTCATTTGTCAAAATAAATGAGAGTAAAATGAGTTTTGAAGTGACGTTAGCATTTAGTTAGCATTATGCTAGCGGACTTTTCATATGCTAATTAGACATATTTGAACTGCTTTATTTACAAGTCAGTTCAAGGTACTTGTTTAATTTACAATTCTGCACTATCTACTACAACATGTAACATTAACTTGTTAGACTAAAGTCTGTGAAGCTCATTCAGGCAGTAAAGTTCAGATACAAAACGGTGTAAATGACTCTGTGTTTGTGTTACAGCTTTACGATGAAAAAGATGAGGAACATTTTCAAGCAAAATCAGACTCTGTCATAGGAAGGCAAGTAGAAACAGAACTCAGAAATACTTTTAGCTGACGTAGATGTGTGGAATCACTCAGTCAGTCTCCAGTTTAATAAAGTTTAGAATAAACAGGGATGAACGCTTTCCTGGCCAGACACAATCATACGAATAAAAAGGACAAGTGTATAGAGTTCAGGAATGTGATGTCATATCGCTAAGCATTATGGGATTAGCAGCAATTGTAAACTAATGGAGATTTTAAAAGTTAAAATACTGGAGTTATTGTTCACAATAAAACACTTGGACACCACAGTGAGTTAGATGTTTTTACCAGCAGTAACTCAGCAGCTAACGGAGCTGTTCCACAGCTTTTTTCTCCACTTTTTATACTGTTCTTATCCAATGTTAGTCTATGGAAATGTAAGCTAACTGCTGCAAAGATGGCGGCTTTCCATGGTAACTGTGGAATTTCCCTATACAGTTAGCAAATCGGCTAGTCTGGGAGACTGAGTCCGTTAGCATTATCCTGCTTAATGTCCCAATAGCAGTTAGCATTAGCCTGCTTAATGTCCCTATAGCAGTTAGCATTAGCCTGCTTAATGTCCCTATAGCCATTAACATTCGCCTGTTAATGTCCACATAGCCGTTAGCATTCGCCTGTTAATGTCCTATAGCAGTTAGCATTAGCCTGCTTAATGTCCCTATAGCCATTAACATTCGCCTGTTAATGTCCACATAGCCGTTAGCATTCGCCTGTTAATGTCCCTATAGCAGTTAGCATTAGCCTGCTTAATGTCCCTATAGCCGTTAGCATTAGCCTGCTTAATGTCCCTATAGCCGTTAGCATTAGCCTGCTTAATGTCCCTATAGCCGTTAGCATTCGCCTGTTAATGTCGCCATAGCCGTTAGCATTTGCCTGCTTAATGTCCCTATAGCGGTTAGCATTCGCCTGTTAATGTCCCTATAGCCGTTAGCATTCGCCGTCAAACATCGCAAATTATGGCCGATCCAGATGCTTTCAGCTGTTTTCTACATTTGGGTCAAAGCCTCATTAAAAATCATTAATGTTACAGACTTTTTCAGATTTTACTTTCGATACAACTGAGCGAATAAAAGTGTCTCTGAGCTAAATGCTAACTCAAATTCAGTTAAATTTCTGCTTTCTGTGGCTCGGACACACATCCAGTGTGAGCAGAAATTCCACTAACTTTATCTTATAAGCTGTTAATAAAGAAACCACAAAAATTATATAAATGCGATGAAAAGGACAAACATACTTTGCCTGGTAAGGGCATGGTGGCGCAGCGGTTAGCGCTCGTGCCTCACAGAAAGAAGGTTTGATTCCCACCAGGGACTAGCCTGGCTAACGCCAGACTGCTGTGTGCGCTCGAATTCTTTCGAACTTCACAACAGCCTGGGGACCATGGCCGACATTTTTCCATGGATTTGGACCAATCACAGAACGAGGAGGGACGGTAAGACGATGACGCGCTATTTGACATACGGAAGCTTGTAGTTTGTTTAGGGATAAAAAAATATATATATATTTACGGATCCAACATGACAGCAGCAGACGCGATGCCATCTTTCGATCAAGCTTTAGACCGTGTTCTAAATAGTTTAGCTCAAAAGTTTACAGCTGGTACGTCATACGTCATCTGATACCAATATACGATTGGCTATGGCTACGTGCAGACGCATGAGAGACATTCGTAGCGCCCAATAAACGGCTCTGGACAATCGTAAACCACACCTCTCCTACGAGAAAATGAATTGGTGGTCCCCAGATTAAATATCACTTGTGATTTTAGTCTGGCTTTAGCCAGGCTAACCAGGGACGAGGCCTTTCTGTGGACTTGGCATGTTCTCCCCGTGTCTGTGTAGGTTTCCCCTACCACTAAAAAAGAAAAGTTCATCGACTGGACTGGGTTTTTGCTAAAGTTGAAGACGTTTCGCTTCTAGTCACAAAAGCTTCTTTAGATCAGAAAAGACACTTTTAACCAAACTGGAGCTGAGTCTATATAAGACTATAAGAACCAAAAACTGCCAAACATCCCTCAAGTTGTACAGCAGAGGTGGGAAGTAACGAAGTATTTGTAATTCGTTACTGTACTTTAGATTTTTCAGGTATCTGTACTTTACTTGAGTATTTTTTTTTTTTGCGACTTTTTACTTTTACTCCTTACTTTTAAAAACACAAGTATCTGAACTTTCTACTCCTTACTTTAAAAAAAATCAGGTTGTTCCTTTTAAAATCTCCAAAGGTGAGCGACAACACGATGTAAACAACGTAAAAACCCGGGACAACGAGCGCTGACAAACAGGAAGCTCGAGGACGCGAGCTAGTCAAGCACATGGAGAGTCAGGCGCGTTTGTTGTGAATAGACCTTTTTCACGACAACCGGAAGTAGTGCGTACTAGCGCCCAGTTACTTCCTGTCTTCGCGGGTCTAAGGGAAAATAGCACCTGTTTTTCAACAAAGTCGCTTAATTTGCCCACTTTTCGTTCGCTGATGCGGAGGTAATCGCTGTCACAGTCAGGTGGGCAGGCTGTGAGAATGGGCTCTAATTATATTCATGTGTTGTACCTGGAAACAACGTAAAAGGCACTGGTGTTGGACTGACTAAAGGGACACAGCTAGCCTGAACTGCGTCAGTGAGATGGGCCGATATAATTGCTCAGCACACCCACAGATGTCCTCAAGTAACGGCTCACTCATTGTTCTACTGGTAAGTGTCTGACAGCTGTTTTGCAGTTTTAGTTCAGATGTGTATTTCATGTTTAGGTCTTGTTTTTAGCCCTTGTTTTGCTCATGGCAACAGCTGCTAAGGCTAAGGCTCCTTAGCTTCAGGCTACGTGACATTTAATACATACTTTTCCTCAATCTATCACCTCCAAATCTTTGTCTCACTGTCACTCACGTAACTATAATTTTTTTTGAGACAGTATTGAGAGAAAAAAAAAGAAGTTAAGCCACAGAACACATGGCTAATTATGCATAATGACAAAGTCCGTGCTAAGTCACTAGCTGCTCCATTCCGTGAAAGTCCTGCTTCCAGTCAATTGTACATTTATCCTAAATGAAGGAATCACAAAGATAACTCAAGTATGTCCTCAACCATGTTTAGAGGTTTAGTTTTAGCACCTGTATATATCCAGAGCCTCCTCACCATTTACTACCCGCAGGCATATTTTTTTCCTGTTTGAAAACAGTTTTGTATTGAAATAACCAATTGTTTCTTAATCACTATAAGATGCAGGTTATTCTTACTAAGGTAATAATTATTTGTTATTCTTGCAGGTCAATCAGCAAAGGAAATCGATGCATTTGAGGTCACTTTGAAGAGCAGAAGTGGAGAGCAACACAATGTTAAACACTAAATCGTAAGTCTGTCACCACCGGTACCACATATTGACACCATTCAATCAAAAAAAAAAAAAAAATAAATATATATATATATATATGTTTAATATTATTTGAGTAAAAAGAGCAGGCGCGCACATCCAAGTACCTGAACGAGCGTGCTGGACCCAAGAAGATAAATGAACAAAGAAAAAGCGAGTGCCTCAGACATGTCTGAGGAAGGGCTGGTTTGACGCCCGAAACGTTACGACTTTGGTGCAAGCATTAATAAATTTTGGGAGCAAACGTGAGCTGTGCGGCACTCGCTTTTTTCTTTGTTCATTTTTAATATTATTTGAGACCTCAACATTTACCATGTGTACTTTAATTACACACAGTGACATTTGTTAACCAATGATCTAACTGCAGTGGTGAAAATAATGTAACAGTGCAATTTTTATGTGCTTGTACTATTTTTACTCTGCAACATTTCAAGCAAATATCTGTACAGTGTACTGTATTTTGTCAAACTGAAATTTTTAATCTAAAAGTATCTTTTAAGCTGGTTGCACTATTATTTGTAGACAAACGTGGAACAAAATAAAAAGCTTAAAGTAGTTTTGATCAGAAACTAAAAACTCCCAACAACAAATCTCAGTGATGTTTCAAAGTATGATTTCCATCTGATAACTGAGCAGCATCAAAATTATTAAGGAAACCAATTGTGTACTTCTGTTATCACTGCCTGACAGTGTTGTGACAACATGGTGATGTATCAGAAGAACCAATACAATGCTTTATTGCTTCAGGTTTATTTAGTACATTTAGAAAAAATGTGTCAATTGTCGTCGTGTAGGATTTAATTGCATTGTAAATGTTTTCTTAACAGACTTTTAAGATGGAGTTGCAGAGCATGAAGGCGAGGCCACAGCAGAAGGACGAGCGATGAAGAACTGGGAGAAGACCTACACCAGCAAGTGGTGAAGGCTGTGGACAAGACCGTGTTGAAGAAATGGAAGTCGTACTTTTAAATACAGGACATTTGTGCAAAAAAGAAAAGCTTAATAAAACATTTGTAAAGAGTCTCATTCATCTAAATATTTCAAATGAAGTTCTGGATGTAATTCAATGTTAAACGTATACTAGCATTACATATTTAAGTAGAAAGATTCACAGAGAAATTGAACTTGAACACCTCTAAAACTGTGATATTTTTCATTCTTGACAAACCCAGTGTTGTAGTAGCAGCGTTTGAGCCACGGTCCTTCCATTTAGCTGGCAGAGTTTTTGGTACAAGTCTTCTCATAGTTGGCTTCAATGGAAATGCTGTTGTTTTTTAGTACAGAGGCTTCTTGTGAGCAGTTGAAGATTTGTACTCACTCATAGTCAATGTTTTGGTTAAAATTAAACCCAGATTAAAAACAAGTCTACTGCAGTCTGATAGTCTTCATGTTTCAGACACACGACTTTACTTTGAAGAAAAGAGATGAACCATTGGTGCAGGCGTCTCTGGTCACACAATGGACACGTTCAATCCTCGTTCAGTCAGTCTTTGAATGCATAATCTGAACACAAACAAAGGGAATAACATGGAATTTAATGTTGGGAAAAACGCAAATGTAATGTCAAATAACTATTATAGCTATATTCTTATTCTTTTACTTTGATGGAAAATCTTTTTGGAATTGTCCACATGACTTCAGCTTAAACCATAATTAAGGTAGTAGTGGGTTTATATGATCACAACTTTAAACACTATGTGAGAAAACTGACCAATGTGAGGTTTTGTCTAAGATCAATGAACTGTCATGTCTATTTCTATCTAATTACAAATAGTACAATATATTTTTTTAAGTAAAGACATGTTAGCAGATTAATAAATACACAGATTTCATTATTTCTATGGGAAGATGAAAGATAGGGGGGGGGGAAAGGCTAGTATTAGCAACTGTAAATCAGCTACAATTGTGCCACTGAGATAGTGGTAATTAAGGCTTTGGGATAAATTACATGAAATAAGTAACAAGTGTACCTTCATGAGATGTGTTCGTGTCCATGGAATTGTTGAAAGAGTTGTTAATTTGAGCCGAAGTCTCCCCTGCGCTTAGTGAAGTGCTGGCTGCATACAAAAGTCCCTAGCTTTATGCAGATGTCTGGACCAATGGCCGCTGGCTGCTCTGCTTTGTGACCGCAACACTGGAGGCCGCCATTGCTCCTCCATTGCTGTAGTACCTCCATTTGGCCGCTAGGCCCCCATTGAAAAGCAATGGACTTTAGACACGTTAAAACAACTTTAATGCCTGGTTTCAATTTTTTCAACACTTAATATGGCTACATATTCCTCCTGAGATAACGCTGGTTAGTCAAAAAAAAGAAACCAGGCTGGTTTTCGAAATACAATTTTTTTTCATCTCCTACTTAACGGAGGTCGAACTGTTGGCATTGGAGCTGCGCGAGCTACACGTCACGTAAGGGCCGAGTCTACAGTGAGATCCCGCCCTTTTGCCCTTATTAGGAACATGCTTCGTTAGAGCTGGGGAGGAGGAGTCTGTAAATCCGCCATGATTTCCCCCTCGAACGTGGTCATTGTGGTAAACGGGGAGGAGTGAGGAGGAGCTGTCTATTCTTTTTAACAGTCTATGGTCTGGACCCTCTAACTGCTTCAATTCACTGCCTCCTTTGGTCCGAGTCCGTCGGAAAAGCGTGATAAGAGAGAGGTATAGTTGTTTTCTTGCCCCACGAGAGCAAACGGGAACAGAACCAAAGCAAAGGCACCGAAAACTGAGCCATTTTCTTCGAGGTCTAATGCTAAACTATAGCCACCGGATGTTGTAGCGCGTTACTTCCGGTTTAAAATGCGGAAGTGTGAAAAAGGTCTATTTTTTTTTTTTTAAATTAAAGAAAAAATAAACAAAACAGAACAAAAACATAGCCAGGGGTACATCGTCCAAAACAAAATACAGTACAAAAACAATAAAACAAGAAACAGCATAACAGTTATATAGCACTTTGTTACACTTTATGTAAATGCATTTTTCCATCTTAACACCTGAAACAAGTGTCAAAGAGCATTTGGTTGATCAACTTTGAAGGCTCTCTTTTTTCTTTTTTGTATACACATATACATACACATACCCACATTTAAGGGTAAACTTAATACATACATACAATAGTTTCCCTATGGGGCCAGGGGATTCCCAATCTATTATAATTGCTTACCCGCCATACTGTTTACTTAATGTTAAACTTATCACACACATTTTTAGTTTTAATCGCCTTAAGATTTTCTATCGGGGCCAGAGAATGTAAGTATAGAGTCAGGTTCTTGTAAAAGACGGTGAACATCGGCTTACTGCCAGAAATTTGGATTTATGAATATGAAATTTAGCTAACAGTAGTAAAAGATTAACAAGATACTCTTTGTCTTTATCTTGTATTCTATTAAGGCATCCAAAGATGATATGCTCGTACAATAGATTTAGGTTTAGATGTAGTTTGTTTTGTATGAATTTTGATACATCTTTCCAAAAGGTTTTAGTGTAATGACAGTGCCAAAAGAGATGGGGGACTGTTTCAGGCAGCGCAAAAGGAGCAGGACGTATCAATATCTTTTTTGAACTTTGTCATGAAGTGCTTTGCAGGGTAAATTTTATGTACTATTTTAAACGAAATCTCTCTGACTTTATTTGTAAGTAAGTATTTATGAGGCAAGAGCCAGACCTTTTTCCAAGCTATGTCGTTTTTGAATTGAGCCCAGTAATTGGTCACGTAAGGTTTTGTTGCGAACTCACTGTGGAATAAGTGACGAATTGCTCGATTATTGTTTCTGCGTGGCCCGAAACAAACTTTGCCACATAATGTTTCTTGTGGTTTGATAACAGACACAGACACACCAGACAACTGAAAATCATTCCCACACAGATTTACAAAACCAACTGGAATGGCGTTCATGACTTGATAGAACTCTCGAGGGGAAACAGAAAAATTATATGTATGTACAAACTCATCATAGCTCATTGGATGACCATCTGCTTTAAACAACTGAATAACTAAATGTATATTTCTGTCCACCCAATTTGTTAAAAACATGCTCCTTCTTTTATGCAATATGTCACCATTGTTCCAAATATAATATCTTTAAGGTGAGAAGTTGTGCTTGTATATCATTTTCCATGCAAGCAAAACTTGTTTATGAAAATCTGACAGTTTTATGGATATCTTATTTATCTGATAATTACACACTAGCAAATAAGGGAGACCACCTATTTGGTTGAAAACAAATTTGGGGATGATAATGTAGAGTCATTTTTAAGGAAATACTTTAACCAATTAATCTTAAATACATTGTTTAAGGAGGCGAAGTCCAAAAAGTCAAGACCTCCATTCTTACAAGTGTTCATTACCACAGATTTTCTAATATAATGAGTTTTTTTCCTCCATAGAAAATTGAACAACATTTGGTCAATTCTTTTTATTGTGAGACTGTCCAGAGCCAGAGACGAGGCAGCATAAATAAGCCTAGAGATTCCCTCTGCTTTGGACAGTAGCACACGTCCTCTTAATGACAGGTCTCTCTGTAACCACTGGTTGAATCTATTCTCTGCCTTTTTTATTCTGGGGTCAAGATTCTGAGAGCATCTCTCCTGCTGATCTTTTGTAATGGTAATACCCAAGTAATTTACACTACTCTTGACAGTGATATCATCAATGGAAGTTATATCACTATACTTTAGAGCAAATAATTCACATTTACCAAGATTTAAGAATAAACCGGATGCTTTGGAGAAAACAGAAACGGCATGAATGGCAGGTTTCACTTGTAAAGCATTTTTGAGGAACAGTATCATCTGCTAACTGGCTAATTAATATCTTTTGACCAGCAATAGAGATACCCTCCAAGTTACATGATTTCATATACAAACAAAAGACCTGAGCTACTACTAAGAAAAGGTAAACTGAAACGGGGCATCCCTGCCTTATACCTCTCTCCTGGTAGAATCTTTGAGTGGCACCATCGCTCAGTTTAATCGAGCCGTTACCATTTGTATAAAGAGTTTTGATAGCATTGCAAAAATAGTCACCAAAACCGAATTGTTCGAGACAGTAAAAAAGAAATGGGTGCTCTACTGTATCGAAGGCCTTTTGAAAATCAAGGAACAGAATGAAACCGTCTTCTTCAATCAGATGTGAATATTCTATGAGATCCAACACAAGTCTTATGTTATTGAAAATATGCCTTTTACTCATAAAACCTGTTTGGTTCTCGTCAATTATAGTGTCCAAGACACTTTTAAATCGCTTTGCAAAAATTAAAGCCAACAGTTTATAGTCATTGTTAAGGAGCGTTATAGGCCTCCAGTTATCAATAGAGAGTGGATATTTTTTTGGCTTTGGTATAAGGTTAATGAGCCCCTGTGACATAGTAGCAGGGAGTTCTTCATTTGCAATGCTTTCTGTAAATACCCTGAACAAAAATGGCTCTAACGGTTGAGAGAATTCCTTATAAAATTCAGCAGTAATACCATCATTCCCTGGTGATCTGTTATTTTTTAGCTGTGTTATTGCCTCTTGCACCTCCTGCTGGGTAATTGGAGAATCACACAACAGCATATCAGTCTGACCAATTGTTTTGATAGAATCAATATAACTGAAAAAGGACAACATAGCATTATGATTAAATTTAGATTTGTATAGAGAAGAATAATAGCGGTAACAGAAATCAGATATTTCTCTCTTATTGTTGGTAACGACTCCATTAATGTTAAGCTCAAGTAAAGAATTGTATTTGGCCCGTGATCTTTCCAGTTTAAAAAAGTATGACGTCATTTGTTCTCCTTCTTCCAGCCATTTTTGCCTAGACCTAACATAAGCACCCTCAGCTTTACGCTTATAAATATCATCAAGCTTATTTTGGAGTTCCATCACTTTTGTCCGATCATCTACAGACATTAGTTCAGGTGAGGAAAGAGACAGAAGGGAAATCTCAGAAACAACACTTTCTTCTTCTTTACGCCTAGACTAATTCACTACCGTATTTTCTAATATATTTCCCAATTTCAAATTTCAAAAGTTCCCAGTTTTTTACGTACATGTTCTCTCTCTGTGCCCTATGCCAATAATTCTTAATTAGCCTGGTTAGTTCCAGGTTGACAGAATTATGATACAACAATGAACTATTTAACTTCCAGTAAGTGCAGTTTGGGGAAATTGCATTATCTGGGCAAAAATTAATTTTAATAGAGACTGCCTTGTGATCTGTCAAAGGCGTAGGCAGAATAGTGACTGTAATGGCACGGTTATCCAGAGATTTTGAAATGAGCCAATAGTCTAATCTGGATTGTCTGGAGGCATCTTTGTTGGTCCAAGTGTATACACTGTCATTTGGATTTTTTTCCCTCCACACATCTTTGAGATCATATTACTTATTAACATTTTCAAAGTAGAGTTTGCCAGCGAGGGTCTACCGGGAGGCCATCTGTCCTGAGTCTCATTCATAACAACATTAAAGTCTCCTCCGACAATCACGTATGCATCAGGGTATTTTAGTGATAAAGAGGTTAGTTTAGAATCTAAAGTTTCAAAGAGATTATCGTTTTCTGCCCTGGCATTATAGCCATAAACGTTGACCAATATGAAGATTTTACCATTGAGGTTGCAAACCATACAAACAAAATGACCCAACTTGTCACACATAGTGTGTAAAATGTCTCCCAGAAGATTATATTTAAAACTAGACACCCCCGCAGAATGCTCTGAACCATGTGCAGACCAAATGTCGTTGCCCCATTGTATTTTCCAAAAGTTTGAATCTTTGTAATAGAATGTGTTTCTTGTAAAAAGCAAAATCAACTTTTAACTGTTTAATAAATAAAAATAAAGCTTTACGCTTAATGTCATTTCTAAGACCCCTGGCATTTAATGAAACAATAGAAAAGGACATGAAAACAAGAACAAATAGAGTAAAAAAATAAAATAAAAATAACCTATTTAAAGTGTTACAAAACTGAAGAACTAAGAATAGCAGGTCAAAGACGCCTGCACCACCAACTCAGTTCTGTTGGACTCTTTCAAAAGAAAAGAAGCACCTCGGAATAAAATGCCGTAGCATTTATATTCGATGTCTGAAAACATAGTAATTCACTAGCACCATAAAAATGTAACTTGCCCGCTTGGTCCGGTTGAACATCTAATGAAGTCAGTCAGTGAGTAAAATCTCACCTTCTCCCTCGATGAAAGCTCGGCTCCCACGTAGTATGCAGTCTTTCCAGCGGCGCGTGCTCTATGGACATGCGGCCACAGTTTCGCCCTCCGCTCACGATCGCCTTTGGACAGGTCAGTCTTGAACTGGAGACTTTGGTCGTTCAGGTAGGTGGACTCTCGGGCAGCCTTCCACACCTCGTCTCCATAGAACCGGTGAGTGAATCGAATGATGACGCCCCTCGGACGGGAGTCCCCCGCAGTCCGCCTCCTGGCGCCCAGTCGGTGGGCGACGTCGATGTAGCCATCCATCTTGTCCCTCAGGTCAGGTAGCAGCTCCTGGCAGATGGTGACCACTTTGCTGCGGACGTTCTCCTGTTCTGTCTCAGGTACTCCTATCAGTCTGAGGTTAACTCTTCTGTTGTGAGTCTCCAGTTCATCAATCTTTCTCTGCAATTGTTGCACAAGTTCTTCCTCAATAGTCGCTCTCTGCTCCAAGTGAGTAACTTTAGTAGATACCACTCTCAAATCTGCAGAGGTACGCTGAAATCTTTCTTCTAAAGCAATAATTTTGCCATCGATTGAGTCACATCTATTGTTGATCAAAGCCTTGAGTTCAGCGAACCGTGCGTACATTTCTGTGCTTGCTATGCTCACCATCGTGACACTTTTTCTTTGTAGCAGGGGATTTGGATGGTGTCACCGGTAGGCTTGGAAAGTCCTCCTCAAAGCTTGTAAGCTCTCCCTCGTAACTGTAGCCTGAGCCGGTGTAATCATGCCCACCTGCCGCCAAGGCCTGGTTGGAGCTGGATTGTTGCACTGTGGAAATGTCTCTTTTGCTACCAGCTCTCGCGGCATAACTCACTCTTTGAGATCGGCGCGACATTGTAGTGAGGTGCGTTATAAGAAGGTTTGTGTAGAGTCCTCTAGAAAGTTTTTAACCAAACTTTGGTGCACGGCGTCTTCACGCGTGGTAGCTTATACCGCCATCTTGGCCGGAAGCCGCGTAGGACAAGCCCTCTCCCAGTAACTCGAGGTACCTCAGGACGTGCAGGAGAAAGGTCCCGTCTCCTCCAACATCCCGAGCTGAAAAAGGTCTATGAGTCGGTCTGGAGGAAAGTGAGCAGGACAGCGTCATGGAGGATGATACCGCAGACACCGAAAGACCAGAAACACGGCACCCATGGCCTTACCTGAAAGAACCTTTTGTTGTTGTTGTTGGCTTTAAGAATGATTCGTGGCGGATGCAGTGCGTCCTGTGCTTGCCCAAAAAACACAAACTTTCAGCATTCAATAATTCACCATCCAATCTGAAGAAGCACATTCATATTTGTTATTTAGCTTTCGTATTGTTGTTACTAGTAAACATTTGATTAATTCTGGAGGTTTTAAAATGATATAAGTGTCAGTAATGCTTTGGGGAAACTACTGTATATTAGTTTGCTAGAAAGAAAGCTGGTGCTAGCTTGTAGTCTGCCGCACTAACTTAGGTCAGACTGAGTAAAAAAATAAAGAATTTGAAGGTCAAAACATGATTTATTTTTTTGGGGAAAAAATATTGATTTACTTTTTTACTTAAGTACATTTAAGAGTATGTACTTTTTACTTTTACTTAAGTAAGGCAAAGGTTGCAGTACTTTTACTTTTACCAGAGTAGTTTTGTGCACAAGTATTAGTACGTTTACTTAAGTACTGAACACTAGTACTTTTGACATCTCTGGTTTACAGTATTACTGAACTGGGCAGAATGAAAGAGTGTGTTTGAGAGAGCGAGTCTGGGACAAGGGATCATGGAAATTAGCCCAAAGCTAAAATACGTTGTGTTCACCAACGCAAGGCTTCACTTATATGGGGATGGGACGTTCAATTAAAATCTGGTCCGGGAGCCGTTCCTAAAAATGTGTGCATTTGTAGGAACAGGCTCAGAGCTGAAGGCTGGTTTGCTGGTTTGTCCTCCAGAGGGCACTGCTGAGGCGTCGATATCCAAATGAAGAAACACAAGCGGCTCAGGTCCGTCCTTCCACCTGCAGCAGGAATTCCCTGACCCCAAGAGGCCACTGGACATTGATGTGAACAAAGGTCACAGGAAATAATACAGTATAATTAAGGTTCTATTCTTGTTTTTGTAAAAGGCGGGACACATTTTATTGCCTATGCTTCATTATTCGACTGTACTACGCTTCGCTTCATTTAGGACCAACGCAGGACTCTCGTCTTGGACCGGAAGGAAGTGACTTCAAAGGTAAAGTAAAGTAAAGTAAAGTAAAGTGAGGTAAAGTAAAGTGAGGTAATGTAATGTAACCTGAGCTTTGGGAAACATTCAACTGTCTGAACTTATAGAACTTATACTACTAGGGCTGGGCACCATTGATTTTTTTTCGATACCGGTACATTAACGATACTTGGTTTTCGATACCGATAAATGAACGATCCTTTTTCCGATACCTACACTAAAATCATTGTCATCTAGAACCAGAAAACAGAACAGTAATGTGTGGAAGATCTGCAAATATGTATGGGCGGCACGGTGGCACAGTGGTTAGTGCTCATGCTTCACAGCTAGAAGGTCCAGGGTTCGATTCCCACCTGGACGGGGCCTTTTAGTGGAGTTTCATGTTCTCTCAGTGTCTGCGTAGGTTTCCCCTACCACTAAAAACATGTACAATAGGCCAGGATGAATGAGAGTGTGTTTGAGAGTGCGCATGGGGAACGTGCATGAGACCCATATATTCATTAACATGCAATAAACTAAAATATATTTACAATAAAAATGGGAGGAAATTGGGGCAAATTCGGGCAAAAATAAGGAAAACGTATTAAAAAAAAAAGGTGAAAAATGTGAAATAAATTGGGAAAGAAACGGGTGAAAATGGGGAAATATCAGTAAAAAAAATTAGGAAAAAAATGTGGGAATACAAGAAAAAATTGGGGCTAAAATAAAACGGTGTAAAAAATAATTGGGTAAACATTGGGCAAAAATAAGGGTTTTCCCTCATTTTCCCAATGTTTACCAATTATTTTAAATAAATAAAAATTGGGATTTTTTTGGGCCTTTTAGTGGAGTTTGCATGTTCTTCCCGTGTCTGCGTAGGTTTCCCCTACCATTAAAAACATGTACAATAGGCCAGGATGAATGAGAGTGCACATGGGGGACGACGGATAGAAATTGGGCCACACTGCCCATGACAAAAACTATAAATATCAGTTGTTTCCTTTCATCCGGTCGATAATTGTAATAATATATATTTTCTCTCACAATAATGGTGACTCACCTAGCCCACGCAAATAGAGTATGATTGCGCTGCTCTATTTTATTATGGGTTAGGGTTGTTTAAACTGGAATGGTTAACATGTTAAAATGCCTAATGGGAAAATTTCAGTTCTTAAAGGTCCTATATCATGCAAAATCGACTTTTTGGAGCTTTTAGCCATGTTGTTATGCTATTTCCTTATCAAAAACACCCCAGAGCGGTTTTTGGCTTCATTCACGCAGTTCTAAGTAATCCTCCTGAATCCTGCTCTCTGAGCAGCTGCTCCGCCCTCTCCTGGTAAACGACTGAGCTGTTCAGTTGTGTCGTCACAGCGGAACGGAAGTGCTCTACGTCTGTAATGTAATGCCTTACGGCATGATTTTTATTTATAAAACGGCTTTTTTTTTTTTTTTTTTTTAAAAAAAAAAAAAAAAAAAAAAAAAACAGCAACCCTCCGAAGCGTCTGTGCTGTCCCACGACGCTAATCAAGCGCACCCACGGCTGGAGGAGCCATGGATCCGAGCATAAGTGTTGTTTTTGAAGACTGAGCTCTTTCTAACCTACTCTGGACACCGCCTGCTCTTTTTTCTTACCGATAATGCCACGGATGCGCGTTTGGCTACGAGAGGAACAGGGCTATTCAACCTTCCTAAAGAAGAGTGCACTCGCCAGAAGTTGGAATTTCTTTCCGGGATTAAGCTAGCTACTATATCAACCAACCTGATGGATGCTTGGTGAACCTTGGCCAGAATCAAAGTGGATTAACTTTTATAACTTTTATAACCAACGCGATCTCATGGGAGTCCAAACTGAGCGGTGAGTCAATCAAAACGCATGTTAGCGTGTGTGTTAGCATGTGTGTTAGCCATTTATGAAACTGCTTTGCACATGTCAACTCCTTATAACTGCATTATGTGAAGTAACTTCACTTTTTGCAGCGATATTTATATTTATAATACTGCAAATGTGGAATGAGCAGAGAGAGGGGCGGAGTTAACTGAATCGAAGCGTCTTATCTTCCGGGTAGGGAAAATACCCCCCAAAATACTTATATTTCTCTCAAAAATGAGTACTCCATAGTGATAGAGGTACAATATATCATATATATGCCTATACTTTACTTTGGAATGGCTAAAATAGCATGATACAGATCCTTTAAGTTTTACATCCTACTGTGATCTCAGTTATCACAGTAGAATAACTGAGATCCTACAGTTTGACACCTTGATTTTGTGACTATGATTTTCTTTACATTCTATTTACTTTGCGCTTTTAAAACAGGTCTCATTTTTGAGATTTTGTGGTCTTAAAAAGTCTTAAATTTGACTTGTCCACCCCTGCAGATATCCTGAATAAGGGTTTTCCCTCATTTTTGCCTAATGTTTACCAATTATTTTAAAGGGGGGGTATTATGTAAAATGTACTTTTCAAGCTTTATATCATGTTATTATGTCATTCCCTCATTAAACACATGCCTGGAGTGTTGCCTTGGCTCATTCACATATTTTTGAGTAATCAGTAAAAACTTAGACGGCAGCCATTTTAGGTGTAGCAATGCCTCAGTCCTCCTAGGAACGCCCCCACCTCCTGGAGACGCCTCTGGACCTTTCGTCACCAGCCAAGCCACCAACCACTGCTCCTCAGCTCAGCAGAGCCCCCTCCCCGCACAGTAGTGTTGTTTAGATGCCACAGCAGTGTGCTGAAGGGGGCGTGTCGGAAAGCTTCTTAAAGAGACAGAGGCCTATTTCAAGACGTTCAGTACAGCCATTTTGAGAGAGCAATTTTATTCAAGGCAGTTATTTTAATTTACTGCATATACAGACCAACAGAAGGTTACGTCATCATTGTAGTATGCTATAGACTGATGCTATGTGATTGAAAAAAGCAGAATACCCCCTCTTTAAATAAATAAAAATTTGGATTATTTTTTTTGTACCAACTGCATCAAATCTTGGATCTTCAGATATAAGATGTATTTTTTCTATACTGATATGGTTTAACAGGACCCAGCTCTATTAAACAGCACAAAGAGACGCGTCTGACAAAGGCTCACAGCCGTTTATTATGACAAATTAACAATATCAAATTCAGGGGAAAAAAACTTTGTGAAACAAAAACGTATCGGGCAGAAAAGACACCGCTGAGGTAAAACTCCGCACTGGCACCAGGGGGCAGCGTCCGAAACCACAACAGGAACCAGCCACAGCGACGCGTCTCTAAACCGTTTCAGTTTTACAAGTCTTTTGGTCGTAGTGCTGTCGAAACCTATGAACAGATGGAGCGGCTGGTTTTATAAACTATTTTACAAGTTTCCCGACGTCGCGTTGTTTTCGTCTTTCCCCGCGAACATGCTGCCGCTGCGGGACAAAGACGTGGAGTGCCCATAACGGTCTGGTTTCTCCGTGATTAAAAATGTCTCTAAATATATTACAGCTCGTAATAGCTACAGATATTCACAAAGCGTGGCTCCAGCGAGACTCAAAGAAACTCAAAAACAACGTGATGAACGGAGTTAAGCCGAACATTATCCCGGTTCATAAATGCCGTGTTTTGATTCTACACAATGTACAGAAAATAAGACACTTTACATTTCCATGACGACACAAAATAAGTTTACAAAAATTACAATGTTAATATTATTATAAAAAAACAAAGAGAAAGCTAGACTAATTCTATACACAAACGGAGCTGACGGCAGTTCAGACGGGTTTAACATTTTACAAAAAACACTTTAGGGCGGGAATTCATTCTCAGGGAAATTGTGATTTGTGTCTCGAGTAAAACATTTGAGAACTTCTAAAATCGGCGTCTAATAAAAGTACTTAGGGAGCTTTGCTTTCCCGCTCACTTAGGATTACATTTGCGGTTCATTTTGGCCACAAGAATGAAAAAAGAAATATAAGTATTGTTAAGTGTTTAAAGGGATATTTCAGGATTTTGACATTGGGCCTCATTTCCTAGTTATCCAGAGTGTTGTTGATGTCTGGAGATATTTTTTCTTAAATTCATGCAGTTCTTATATTTGAAGAGTCTAGTGGCGCTAGGCTAATGCTAGGCTAGTGCATGTCTATGGTATCAGTTAGCCTGCATTAAAAACAGTGTGACCCACTCCACAGTGCACCTGAGGTAAATCACTTATAACACCAGACTAACCATATAAATGTCTGTGTTAATAGAATGTTTGAAATATAACTGACCTTGTATCACATGAATTACCGCATTTTGAGGGACTATTTCCTCGCAGATCACTCCGCCGCTGCGTTAGCTTACAGCCACGAAGCTGATGCTGCTCAAATATAAGTTATTTTAAATGATTCTATTAACACAGACATTTATATGGTTAGTCTGGTGTTATAAGTGATTTACCTCAGGTGCACTGTGGAGTGGGTCACACTGTTTTTAATGCAGGCTAACAGATACCATAGAAATGCACTAGCCTTGCCCTAGCCTAGCACCACTAGACTGCATGAATTTAAGAAAAAAATATCTCCAGACATCAACAACACTCTGGATAACTAGGAAATGAGGCCCAATGTCAAAAATCCTGAAATATCCCTTTAAGTCGAGACGCAGCAGGTGAATGAGGGAAAGGATTACGTTCAGAGGCATCTAGTTTAAACTTTTGCTGTGGATTACCGACATGAATGAGATAAAAATGTATTGCAAATTTTATGTTTTTAAAGTTTAGTCCCTGTGTATATTCCTCTCGTCTTTAGCTGCTGCTTCTCCCACAAAGGAAATGACCATATCTGGATTACAGCGTCATCTCGGTCACAGCCTTTCCTGCTACACGTGGATACCAAACATGTCAGTATTTGTGAATGAATAAGCGTGGGAAAGACCAGACATGTTGGAGTCACTTCCTGGATAAATCTCAGAGAAGAGACAGAGTTTGGGCACTAAGATGTTAAGGAGAAAACTAGACACAAATCTCAACATTTACTTCCGTTTCCACCTGCAGCGTCTCGACTAAAGTTCTTAAAGTCTGAGATTTTTGCTTCCAGAATGAAAGCATGATCTTTCATTTCGAGAAGAAATTATTGCCTTGAGCAAATACAATCGTAAATATCCTTTTGTGTGTATTTTAAAATTTGATTCCCTATAAAATCTATTGCTACATGTAACTTCTGTTTGACCAATCCAAACAAAATGTGTCATCAGGCTGAGAACGCGTCATTTCAAAGGCCTGTATCACGCAGAACCCGCTTTCAATAATGTTGCTTCAAAAACGGACCAAGGACGGCAGCATATTTAGTCCGTCACCTCCCACTCTGCACTGAACTCATGACCAATGTCTCAGATTATTATTTACAGTTTAATGTCACACTCGTAACACAAACCTCTTAACCCCCACGGCTTTACCCAAATCTGAAATATCCTCGGGTCATGACAGACTTTGTTACATTACTAAAAGGCGACTCACATAAAGTCATCTGATCATTACATAAACTAAAACACGAACACTTGGCCACTCCGGCAGTAGGGCTGAGCACCGGTTCTTTAACAATACCGATACCCGAACGATACTTTTCCAATACTTATACTAAAATATTTGTCATATAGAACCATAAAACAGTTTAACGTTATCTATTCCATTTCCTTCCATTTAATTTCTTTTGCATTTGTATCATTGGTTTGATGGTTTTCCCAATTTTCCACTTGCTTTCCTTTAGCATGCTGTTGCTAGCCGCGATCAGACATACGTTTGCGGAGGTTAAAACTGACTCAGCGACTGAATTCTCCAGGTTCTCAGCTTCAAAATGAGGTACAGCCCATATTCACGTAGAGTTAGTCGGTGAAAGTTCTGTTTTAAGGCGGTGAGCTCAGAATCACAGTGTTTACCAACATGGGCGCACTTGGAATTATTTCAGATTAAAAGAAGAAAGCGAAACAGAATAGAATTTCAAAACAATTCAAAAAGAAAGGTTTGTAGCTTCATTTCGAACACAACACAGTATTAACTAGTGACTAATCTTAGTTCAGTTGGACACTGTGTAAAAATAATCCTTGAGGTGGGGGAACTCGAAGTATAAATGAAGGAATCAAGGGGTACGCGAGACAAAACAGGTTGGGAACCACTGCAGTATCGGATATTTGAAACCGATACCGATATCGGCTCTTCAAGATAGAAAACTTCACTAGAGACTTCTCTGTCATCAGTAAATTTCTGATACGATATATTGAGCACAGCCCGACTTTGCAGTTCCACTAAACCAGGATGGAAATGAAATTACGCAGAAGCCCGAAGGGAATTTCAAACATTATTCCAAACATTATGTGTCTGAAAGTAGTTTTAAAAGTGGCTATTGTACGAAACGGCCTTTTCATGAGTTGCTCTCTCATCAGAAACAGACCTGGAGTTTCTGTGACTCACCTTTGAATCTTCCCGGACCCTTTTTCCTTCTTTTCTTTCTCTTGATTGAAACAGCTGCAGGGAAAGGGGAGCGAGAGGAGCTTATAATGAGAAAACCTGACAGTGAAACTACAGGACGTTTAGTTTGAGCAGTTTTGATCAATATTGCATGATTGACTCTATGCCCAATACCTGGAAAAGGCAGAGTATCGTTTTGTCAAAGGCTGGATAAAGCATGATACAGGCCCTTTGCAAACACTTCATTTGGGAAACATGGAAATAAGGGAGATAAGCGTGTGGTCCGTCGGTGCCGCTCGACGGGACGGCGAGGACAGTGGTGCTCCGGGTACAGGACGAGGGGCGCTTGAATAAAGTTAAGCCATATAAAAATACAATAACACAAAGTTGCCGGGACGTTGCTCTTCATCTCCTTTTACAAGTCTTCGATATTGCAGACGTAGTCCACGAGGTCGGTGACCCCCAGCAGGTCGTCCTCATCCTCCTCGTCCCCCTGCGCTCCCTCTGAGGAGACGCCGTTGGGGGCTGAGGCTTTGTCCGTGTGCGCCGCGCTCTTCGCGCTCTGCCCGTTCGTGGGAGGCAGGTTCTTTGTCCTGTCCTCCTCAGCTGCCTTTTAGATTTGTCCGCGTCACTTGCCTTTTTAGGTTTGTCTTCATCACTCGCCTTTTTAGATCTGTCCTCGTCACTTGGTTTCTTAGGTTTCTCCTCCTCACTGGTTTCCTTGGGCTGCGTTTCTACGTCAGTCTTCTTATTTTGCGTCTCCACGTCCGTCTTCGTGTTCTGCGTCTCCACGTCCGTCTTCGTGTTCTGCGTCTCCACCTCCGTCTTCGTGTTCTGTGTCTCCACCTCCGACTTCTTGTCTTGCGTCTCCACGTCCATCTTCAGCGTCTCCACGTCCGACTTCTTGTCTTGCGTCTCCACGTCCATCTTCAGCGTCTCCACGTGTGACTTCTTGTCTTGCGTCTCCACATCCGTCTTCTGTGTCTCCACGTCCGTCTTCTTGGGCGGCGGCGTCTCCTCCTCGTCGGAGTCGTCCGAGTCGATGCGGTTGACTCTCTTCCTGACGGACGGTCTTCCTCTGAAGAGTCCGTCTCCTCCGAAGACTCTGTGTCCTCCGAAGCGCGGCGGCGTTTCAGGGCCAGGCGCCGGCGCCGCTGTCGGGAGTCCTCGTCATCAGACGAGTCTCTCCGCTTCGGCCTGCGCTCCGGACGCTCCTCAGACGAGTCCCGGGAGTAACTCCCTAGAAAAGTTAGAGACAATGTCAGCCCAAAACCAAACATTACTTCAGGAAAATACAACACTCAAGTTCAGGGGAAGAGTCAGAAATGATGACATGGCGTCAGAAGTCTATGGAAGTCAGAATTCCGACCTCCAGCGGGAAACTGGAGCGCTCGCAAAAACATTTTTAATGTCAGTGTGCATGTGTGGTGAGCTGTGGTGAGCTACATGGTGAGCTGTGGTGAGCTACATGGTGAGCTGTGGTGAGCTGTGTGGTGAGCTGTGATGAGCTACATGGTGAGCTGTGATGAGCTACATGGCGAGCTGTGGTGAGCTGTGTGGTGAGCTGTGATGAGCTACATGGTGAGCTGTGATGAGCTACATGGCGAGCTGTGGTGAGCTGTGTGGTGAGCTGTGATGAGCTGTGGTGAGCTGCGTGGCGAGCTAAAGTAGTGTTCAACATAATAGCAGTCCAACATGACTAACCAGATTATTCAGAGTTTTTGGTATAAATCATAGAACTACATGGACAACATTTACCAGTAGGTGCAGTAGATTCTTAGAAACACAGACAGACCCAGCATTCATGGTATACATGCTCTTACTTCTGTGTAGTTGAATATTCAATTGAAAGGGGGTGTGTTCAAAATGATAGCAGTGGGAGTTCAATTGGTGAGGTCAATTATTCTGTGGAAAAACAGGTTTGAATCAGGTGGCCCTTATTTTAGGAAGTCAGCACATGTTATACATTTCACTTTGGAATCCTGAAGAAACGAGTCGTTCAAGACATTGTTCAGAAGTACTGTGTTCTTTTGTTAAAAGGTTGATTGGAGGGGTTAAACTGCTAAAATGATCTCCAACGCGTTAAAATGGAAAGCAAAACACAGACGCAGAAGAAAAATGGAAGACTACCATTAGAATGGATCGAACAAAAATCAGAAATGGAAGACTACCATCGACTGGATCAAACAAAAACCAGAAAATGGAAGACTACCATTCGAATGGATCGAACAAAAACAGAAAATGGAAACTACATCGACTGGATCGAACAAAAGCCAGAAAAAGGAAGACTAGCATTCGACTGGATCGAACAAAAACAGAAAATGGAAGACTACCATTCGACGGATCGAACAAAAAACAGAAAATGGAAGACTAGCATTCGAAGGATCGAACAAAAGCCAGAAAATGGAAGACTACCATTAGAATGGATCGAACAAAAGCCAGAAAATGGAAGACACCATTGGAATGGATCGAATAGCCAGAAACTGAAGACTACCATTCGACTGGATGAACAAAAGCAGAAAATGGAAGACTACCATTCTACTGGATCGAACAAAAGCAGAAAATGGAAGACTACCATTAAATCGAAACCAGAAATGGAAACTACCATTCGACTGGATCGAACAAAAAAACAGAAAATGGAAGACTACCATTCGACTGGATCGAACAAAAGCCAGAAAATGGAAGACTACCATTGGAATCGATCGAATAAAAGCCAAAAATGGAAGACTACCATTCGAATGGATCGAACAAAAAACAGAAAATGGAAGACTACCATTGGAATCGATCGAATAAAAGCCAGAAAATGGAAGACTACCATTCGACTGGATCAAACAAAAGCCAGAAAAATGGAAGACTACCATTCACTGGATCGAACAAAAACCAGAAATGGAAGACTACCATTGGAATGGATCGAATAAGCCAGAAACTGAAAGACTACCATTCGACTGGATCGAACAAAAAACAGAAAATGGAAGACTACCATTCGACTGGATCGAACAAAAGCCAGAAAATGGAAGACTACCATTGGAATCGATCGAATAAAAGCCAGAAAATGGAAGATACATTCAAGGATCGAACAAAACAGAAAATGGAAGACTACCATTCGAATGATCGAACAAAAACAGAAAAATGAAGACTACCATCGAATGGATCAAAAAAAGCCAGAAAATGGAAGACTACATTCGAATGGATCGAACAAAAGCCAGAAAATGGAAGACTACCATTGGAATGGATCGAACAAAAGAAGAACCACGACTGGATCGAACAAAAACAGAAATGGAAGACTACCATTCGACTGGATCGAACAAAAGCCAGAAAATGGAAGACTACCATTCGACTGGATCGAACAAAAGCCAGGAAATGGAAGACTACCATTCTACTGGATCGAACAAAAGCCAGAAAATGGAAGACTACCATTGGAATGGATCGAATAGCCAGAAACTGGAAGACTACCATTCGACTGGATCGAACAAAAAACAGAAAATGGAAGACTACCATTCGAATGGATCAAACAAAAGCCAGAAAAATGGAAGACTACCATTCGACTGGATCAACAAAAGCCAGAAAAATGGAAGACTACCATTCGACTGGATCGAACAAAAGCCAGAAATGGAAGACTACCATTATGGATCGAAAAAACAAAAATGGGATACAGGAAATAAAGCCAGAAATGGAAGACTACCATTCACTGGATCGAACAAAACAGAAAATGGAAGACTACCATTGGATGGATCGAATAGCCAGAAATGGAAGACTACCATTCGACTGGATCGAACAAAAACAGAAAATGGAAGACTACCATTCGAATGGATCAAACAAAAGCCAGAAAATGGAAGACTACCATTCGACTGGATCAAACAAAAGCCAGAAAATGGAAGACTACCATTCGAATGGATCGAACAAAAGCCAGAAAATGGAAGACTACCATTGGAATGGATCAACAAAAGCCAGAAAATGGAAGACTACCATTCGAATGGATCAAGAAAAGCCAGAAAATGGAAGACTACCATTCGAATGGATCAACAAAAGCCAGAAAATGGAAGACTACCATTCGACTGGATCGAATAGCCAGAAATGGGAAGACTACCATTCGACTGGATCGAACAAAAAGCCAGAAAATGGAAGACTACCATTGGAATCGATCGAATAAAAAGCCAGAAAATGGAAGACTACCATTCGAATGGATCGAACAAAAAAGCCAGAAAATTGGAAGACTACCATTGGAATGGATCGAACAAAAAGCCAGAAAATGGGAAGACTACCATTCGAAGCTGGATCGAACAAAAAAGCCAGAAAATGGAAGACTACCATTCGAATGGATCGAACAAAAGCCAGAAAATGGAAGACTACCATTCGGACTGGATCGAATAGCCAGAAACGGAAGACTACCATTCGACTGGATCGAACAAAAGCCAGAAAATGGAAGACTACCATTCGAATGGATCGAAACAAAAAGCCAGAAAAATGGAAGACTACCATTCGAATGGATCGAACAAAAAGCCAGAAAATGGAAAAGACTACCATTCGAAAGGGATCAGAACAAAAAAGCAGAAAATGGAAGACTACCATTCGATGGATCGAAGTAGACGAAGCAAAAAACAGAAAATGGAAGACTACCATTCGACTGGATCGAATAAAAGCCAGAAATGGAAGACTACCATTGGAATGGATCGAACAAAAAGCCAGAAAATGGAAGACTACCATTCGAATGGATCGAACAAAAAGCCAGAAAATGGAAGACTACCATTCGAATGGATCGAACAAAAGCCAGAAAATGGAAGACTACCATTGGAATGGATCGAATAAAAGCCAGAAAATGGAAGACTACCATTGAATGGATCGAACAAAAGCCAGAAAATGGAAGACTACCATTGGAATGGATCGAATAGCCAGAAACTGGAAGACTACCAGTCGACTGGATCGAACAAAAGCCAGAAAATGGAAGACTACCATTCGACTGGATCGAACAAAAGCCAGAAAAATGGAAGACTACCATTAGAATGGATCGAAAAAGCCAGAAAATGGAAGACTACCATTCGACTGGATCGAACAAAAACAGAAAATGAAGACTACCATCGAATGATCGAACAAAAAACAGAAAATGGAAGACTACCATTCGAATGGATCGAACAAAAACAGAAAATGGAAGACTACCATTCGAATGGATCGAACAAAAGCCAGAAAATGGAAGACTACCATTCGAATGGATCGAACAAAAGCCAGAAAATGGAAGACTACCATTCACTGGATCGAACAAAAGCCAGAAAATGGAAGACTACCATTGGAATGGATCGAATAGCCAGAAACTGGAAGACTACCATTCGACTGGATCGAACAAAAACCAGAAAATGGAAGACTACCATTCGACTGGATCGAACAAAAGCCAGAAAATGGAAGACCACCATTCGAATGGATCAAACAAAAGCCAGAAAAATGGAAGACTACCATTGGAATGGATCGAACAAAAGCTAGAAAATGGAAGACTACCATTGGAATCGATCGAATAAAAGCCAGAAAATGGAAGACTACCATTGGAATGGATCGAATAGCCAGAAACTGGAAGACTACCATTCGACTGGATCGAACAAAAACCAGAAAAATGGAAGACTACCATTCGACTGGATCGAACAAAAGCCAGAAAATGGAAGACTACCATTCGAATGGATCAAACAAAAGCCAGAAAAATGGAAGACTACCATTGGAATGGATCGAACAAAAGCTAGAAAATGGAAGACTACCATTGGAATCGATCAAACAAAAGCCAGAAAAATGGAAGACTACCATTCGACTGGATCGAATAGCCAGAAACTGGAAGACTACCATTCGACTGGATCGAACAAAAGCCAGAAAATGGAAGACTACCATTGGAATGGATCGAACAAAAGCCAGAAAATGGAAGACTACCATTGGAATCGATCGAATAAAAGCCAGAAAATGGAAGACTACCATTGGAATCGATCGAAAAAAGCCAGAAAATGGAAGACTACCATTCGACTGGACCGAACAAAAAGCCAGAAAATGGAAGACTACCATTCGACTGGACCGAACAAAAAGCCAGAAATGGAAGACTACCATTCGAATGGATCGAACAAAAGCCAGAAAATGGAAGACTACCATTCGACTAGATCGAACAAAAGCCAGAAATGGAAGACTACCATTCGAATGGATCGAACAAAAGCCAGAAAATGGAAGACTACCATTGGAACGGATCGGACAATAGCCAGAACTCCAAAGGCTCCGTCAATGATCAGCTCCAGGATGATCAAAGACAGTCTGAAGTTACCTGTGATACTGTGACAGTTAGAAGACGCCTGTGTGAAGCTAAGCTACTTGCAAGAAGCCCCGCAAAGTCCCACTGTTACAAAAAAGACATGTGCTGAAGAGGATACAATTTTCAAAAGAACACATCATCTGGCCGAAAGAGATATGGAGAAACATTTTGTGGACTGATGAAAGTAAGATTGCTCTTTTTGGGTCCAAGGGCTGCAGACAGTTTGTCAGACGACCCCCAAACTCTGAATTCAAGCCATAGTCCACTCTGAGACAGTGAAGCATAGTGGGGCAAGCATCATGATATGGGCATGTTTCTCTAACTATGGTGTGGGGCCTATTTATCGAATACCAGGGATCATGGGTTAGTTTGGATATATCAAAATACTTGAAGAGGTCATGTTGCCATATGCTGAAGAGGAAATGACCTTGAAATGGGTGTTTCAACAAGACAATGACCCCAAACACACCAGTCAGCAAGCTAAATCTTTGTTCCAGACCAAGACAATTTATTTTATGGAGTGGCCTGCCCAATTCCCAAACCTTAATCCCATAGAAAACATGTGGGGTGACATCAAAAATCCAGTTTCTGATACAAAACCAAGGAATTGGCTGGAATACCTGTTGACAGGTGCCAGAAGTTGGTTTACTCTATGCAACACTGATGTAAAGCAGTTCTAATACACTGTGGTCATACAACTAAATATTAGTTTATTGATTCACAGGAAAGCTAAATCCTATGGGAATTTCTTTTTATATAGTACATATTGAGCTTGTAAAGACAAATGCAGACACTATTTTTTTTGAACAGCCCAAAGTTAATTTTTAAAAATGTTCTACAAAGTACTTGAAGAAATTATACATTTCTCTTCATGTTTTTGATTCGGAAAACCATGGGCAATGCTTCCAATTATCGAAATAAATCTATTATGAAGATTTTGTGCTTAACGTTTTAAAAACACTATTATTTGACCACAACTGTACATGGTGAGCTGTGTGGCTACCATTCGAATGGATCGAACAATAGCCAGAAAATGGAAGACTACCATTGGAATGGATTGGACAATAGCCAGAAAATGGAAGATTACCATTGGAATGGATCGGACAATAGCCAGAAAATGGAAGACTACCATTGGAATGGATCGGACAATAGCCAGAAAATGGAAGACTACCATTGGAATGGATCGGACAATAGCCAGAAAATGGAAGACTACCATTGGAATGGATCAGACAATAGCCAGAAAATGGAAGACTACCATTGGAATGGATCGGACAATAGCCAGAAAATGGCTAATCTCTAACTATGGTGTGGGGCCTATTTATCGAATACCAGGGATCATGGGTTAGTTTGGATATATCAGAATACTTGAAGAGGTCATGTTGCCATATGCTGAAGAGGAAATGCCCTTGAAATGGGTGTTTCAACAAGACAATGACCCCAAACACACCAGTAAGCAAGCTAAATCTTTGTTCCAGACCAAGAAAATGTATTTTATGGAGTGGCCTGCCCAATTCCCGAACCTTAATCCCATAGAAAACTTGTGGGGTGACATCAAAAATCCAGTTTCTGATACAAAACCAAGGAATTGTGGAATGTTATCAAAGCATGTTGGGCTGGAATACCTGTTGACAGGTGCCAGAAGTTGACTCTATGCAACACTGATGTGAAGCAGTTCTAACAAACTGTGGTCATACAACTAAATATTAGTTTGATTCACAGGAAAGCTAAATCCTATGGTGAATTTCTTTTTTATGTAGTACATATTGAGCTCTGACAAATGCAGACGCTGCTATTTTTTTGAACAGCCCAATGTTCATTTTTTTAAATGTTCTACAAAGTATTGAACAAATTATACATTTCTCTTCATGTTTTGATTTAGAAAACCATGGGCAATGCTTCCAATTATCGAAATAAATCTATTATGAAGATTTTGTGCTTAACTAACGTTTTTAAACACACTGCTATTATTTTGACCACAACTGTACATGGTGAGCTGCGTAGCGAGCTGTGTGGTGAGAGCTACATGGTGAGCCGAGGTGAGCTGTGTGGCGAGCTGTAGACTGACCGCTGCTGTCGGAGCTGTTGTCCATGCGACGCCGCGGCTTCAGCTTGTCTCTGTTGGTCTCGGCCTGAGAGCCGTCCGACTCCGACGTCTCGTGGTAATTGACCGTCTGTTTCCGACTCCTCCGTGAGCGCCGCGTGCTCATGTCCAGGTCGCTGCTGCTGTACTCGCTGGAGCCCCTGGAGGCTGCACACGCAAAACACACGGAAAACAGTTTCAACATGTGCCAATTATCTCGCAGGAGCAACAGGTCAAAGATGAGCTTTATTAATGCCACAAATACAGCAAATCAGTTCACTTTAGATTCGTAAACATTGGTCAAACAATGAGGGAAACATGAATATGACATCACTCCATTAAAGTAATCCCACTACTGGTCACTCCTTCTAAAAGTAATCTAGTTACTCCTTTAATTATTTTATTTAAAATGTAATCTGATTACAGTCCCACTTAAATGTTTGAGTGTTCGATGTGGAGTTTTTTCGCGGTTCAGAATGTCTTGTTTCCCACAGAACAAACAATATACTTTAGATTAAATAAACTCCAAATGTCCCCCAGACATTTTATGAAAAATAAAACGTTTTCAGCTCAAAATATAACAGAAATAATCCATAGTTCCTGTATGGATGGCTGGAAGTTGGGACAGGAGTAAATGAGCAGGAACTGTAAAAATATTTACATGAATCACCGCCTATCAGTTTATCATATCGGGTCATTCTGTAAGGCCCCATCTCTGTAGAACAGTCATGATTCACAATAAATAAATAGGCTAATCGCAAAACAAATTCGCTAATGCTAATGTGGCTAATGCGGCTAACATGACTAATGCTAACATGGCTAATGCTAATGCAGCTAACACGACTAATGTTAATGCGTCTAATGCAAACACTGCTAATGCCAACGCGGCTAATGCCAAACGCGGCTAATGCCAACACGGCTAATGCCAACGCGGCTTATGCCAACACGGCTAATGCAACACGGCTAATGCCAACGCGGCTAATGTTAACGCGGCTAATGCTAACACGGCTAATGCCAACGCGGCTAATGCTAACACGGCTAATGCCAACGTGGCTAATGCCAACGCGGCTAATGCCAACGCGGCTAATGCCAACGCGGCTAATGCCAACACGGCTAATGTTAACGCGGCTAATGCTAACATGGCTAATGCTAACACGGCTAACACATGTTTCATGTCACCTTTAGAGCAGAATCAAACTGTGGCAGAATCGAGAATAAATTTTATTTGTAATGCACTTTACATTTGACACCAAATCTCAAAGTGCTACAATGGACAACATAGTTAAAAACAATACAATATAACACAACATGTTAAAAGACAGGACTAAAAAAAAAAACAAGCATTAGCCGTTAAAATAAGCTTGTGTAAAAAGGTGGGTTTTAAGTCCTGGCATGTCTTTACAGCGTGACCCAATATGATAAAAGACGCTTTTAAAATGATTCCCCTCACACAAGTATTTCTACAGTTCGGATCATTTACACTTGTCCCAAAGCTGCGCAAAGTGACCGAACTTGTGTTTCGGAAATAAGGAATTACAGTAATAATTGCCAACACTGATCGCTAAAGGTTTGGTATCGCATTATTCGGTGACACAATATTCACATCGCAAGAAGCTAAAACATAAAATGTTTGTGCCGTCGTCTACTGTAAGACCTAAAAGAAAACGTTTATTATAGAAAATCACTGAGGGTTGACAACAGAAATGCACAGTAACTAAAACAAAGTTTTCCTGAGGATTTTTGTCACTTAGTTAAATTTCAGTCTTGTTTTTGTGCTGATTCGGTGCTTTTGAAGTCTTATTTTGACACGATTCTGTCTCCAATTGAAGCGGTTCAGTAAAATATCGCAGTATTCGGACATCACCAGTTTTATAAACTCGACCCGTCGTCATCTGAAAAGACAAAAGACTTTACCGATCTCGTCTTCCTCGTCCTCGTCGGTCTCGTCTTCCTCGTCGTCCGAGTAGCCTTTCGGTCTCCGCCTCTTCCTCTGGCTCTTTCTGACTGGCTGTTTGTGTCTGGAGGCCCGCCTCCTTCGGCCGTAGTCCTCGCTGTCGTTAGACGCCCCCTCGCTCACCGCAGAGTTGTCCGACGCCACAAAGTCCTCCCCCGTGGAGCTGTGGGAGAGACAGGCTTCATTAAGGCTCAGATGTTACAATAAAGATCTAGACACAAGTTCACGAGGAGTTTGAGAAATCCACTTTCAAGTCTCAGAGTTCTGTCATTATCGGCTAAAGAGTCTGAGTCACAAGTGTTCAAGAAGAAGAATATTAGTTACAAAGGTTTGCTCAGAGAGGTTTAGGATCTTGTTTAGTTATTCGTGAAAAAATCTGAACAAATTCTAATTTGTTTGTTGGTTCAAAGTAGGGATGCTATCGGAACCGATACTGGAAAAATACGATATCGAGAATCGGCTACAAATATCCGAGATCAGTTTTGGCCGACTAAATCCAAGTGAATATGGACGAATTAAGTTTGGAGTCTGTAGGAGCGACTAAAGTCAGGGTTTATGTGGTTTCAATGCAACAAACGCAACAAATATGGCCACATTTTCTTCACATTTACAAACATTCCATCACACAGGAATGAGGGAGAATTTGTAGAAATGGCATCGTTTTCCAGTAAATTTAGATGAATGTTGGCTTTTAATGCCCCGCGGAAATTAGAAGTGTGACAATATATCGATTTTCCGATATATCGCGATATTTTGCGGGACGATACGATACCGATTCCTAATATCGATACTTTTGATGACGTCATGCATATTAATGAGCAACGTCATGCATACTAATGAGGCAGCAGTGTTCCACTGTTTTCACAGTCAATAATCAAGAATTCAGTCAGACCAGCAGGGGGCAGCACTACAGTTTTAAGCACTTGGACCAAACACTGTCACACAAATACACAGTGTCGGGCCGTGGGGTTTCAGTCAGTCAATAGTAACCTGGGTTCACACAGTCAAACGCATATAAACTGATCGACAATAGGCGTATGGATAAAACTGCCTTTTTGCGTGGCATTTGTTCGCTAAAGGATTTGTCAACAACACAAACCAAAGCTGCGGTGCCTCCGACTCCAAAACAAAAGCAAACACCTTCGGGAACACTCGTACTAGAATACAGAAACACACGACCCATGACAGGTGGAGACGAGCGCGTTATAATGTGGTAACAGGCGGCTGTTTTTGTTGACAGAGCGAGTAAAATAAAAAAGATATTAAACTTACAGTTTGGTGCAATGTGAGATCCCTTTTTTATAGCGCTCATAGTCACATACCTGTTCCCTGCCTGAGTCCCAGCTCAGCTGACGCGCAGAAACTCTTCTCCTGTCCGGGGAGCCGAGCGTCTACGTCCCGCTGTCGTTCCCGCTGCTTTGCTCTCGAAGCTCTTCATAATGAAGGGGCGCAAAATATCCGTGATCAGTAAATCCACTTCATTTTGCCTCGTTCGGACGTTTCCAAGAGGAATATCTGTTTATCCGGTTCTCTTCAGAGTGGCTGGAACGTCTTGCCCCTGCGCGGCTACATTAGCGCTTTTCTCAGGCGAAGAAAACGTAGGGGAAGCTGCTGAGCTACTGAAGGCCCTGGGGGGCGTACTGTCAATATATATCGAATTCTGATTGGCTGATAATTCTGTCAGTCACGCTGGCTGTCAATCATGTGTGCGGCCTGACAACACCTGAGGAGGAGCAGCTCACCAGACGTGTTTAAGGAACTTTTTGAGTAGGAAATTACAGTTACACCTCAACAAAACCAATATAAGCGACTCAACTGTACATTATATAAATACATTAGAAATTAAATATACTATTAAGACATTTTACACTTTTTTTTCTTCATTTGGCCAGGGCCAGCAGAGAAGGCCCTGCTGGCCCTGACGGCACACCGCTGCTAATACATTACTTTTAATGATAATTTTTATAATTATAAAGAAGATTAATCTGGGGTTGATTTATTCCTTTTTAAACAGGACTGTGGTTTCTTGTTTATTTAAATGTAAATGAAGTCACTGACAGATCTATGACCCATTTTCAGTGAGTAAGTCAGGGATCATTTATAAAAGTGGAACAAAGCACATGAAAAGAAATGTAAATGATGAATAATATGTAGTATGTTCAAATAAAAGTTCAAAGTAGCATGTTTTTTTTTTTTATCGTGATGTATCGTAGCTTATTTTTGTGCAATATATCGATTATCGCAGTATCGTTGTATCGTGAGATAATCGTTATCGTGAGCCATGTATCGCGTATCGTATCGTGAGGTTCCAGCCCTGGCGGAAATCCTGTAAAGTGATGACGTTGCAAGAGTGGAATGAAAACCTCATTTGGAGAAACGGCCCTAAAGTTTTGTAACTTGGTAGTAAAAAGTTTTAAAGTCCCAAAGCTGTAAAGCGTTACCTGTCGCTGATGCAGAACTCGGCCTCGCTCTCCTCCGAGTCCACGGTGCTGTCCGAGTCCAGGTCGTTGAGGCGTCTCCGTTTCTTCTTCTTCTGTGCGGCGGGAGGGCGGGGCGGGCGGCCGTTCTCTTTGCCCTCCTCCTGGAGGATGGTGGACATGTCTTTACCGCGCAGCCCGGTGATGTTGGCCATGTCCTTCCCGCGGCCGGCACCTGCCCACAAAAAGTCTTTTGACACCACTTTCTTTAATATATGCTTTGATGGGACAGCGGCTCGTCTGATCGTAGACATCACCTTAAAGCAACAGTCTCCAACATTTTTACCCAGTGGGCTTCTTTGATGCAACAAAAGTGGAAGAGCTGCTTTGAAGACCCTGCATGGATGAGTCAAACACTGGAGTCAATGATGTAAGTCTACTTGTCCCTAGAGCTGGGTCCCGTTAAAGTAGAAGTCCGGAAGTTTGAAAAACGAGAGCGAGAGACACATTTCATAAGTGAATGAGACAAAGTGATAATCACAAGTGACCTCAAATTCAAGCGTCACATTGAGGAAGCGATCAGCAGCTGTTGCACATAAACACGGCCTGTGTTAGGTCAGAGTATTGCTCAGTGCTGATATGTGGAATTAGAACAACACTGGTGAACTGTCTGGCGCTGTATACGCCTCATTCTTCAGATAAATAACATCTGAGCGAGAACATTAACGACGCTGCAATCAAGACGCACCTTTGACCCGTCCTGTTTTGCTTAAACTTTATCGTGGGCTCTGGACTCTTACCGTCCCACACAAGTACTGCTCTATAATGTGGGCCGGCACTAGGGCTGTCACGATTTCAGTTTTTGAGCCGTGATTATTGTGAGAGAAATATTGCGATTTTACGATTATTCACGATTATCGACCGAATGAAAGGAAAGAACTAATATTTTTAGTTTTTGTCTTTAAAAAGCTTTTTAATACTTGAACTTGTAAACACTGTTTCTAAAAATGAAAAATGCTTTAAGATTGTTTTGCATTAAATTAAATAGGCCGACATTGAATAATACAAAACAATGTCAACTTTACTTCTTTATAATGACCATAATGATCATAATTATTTTACTATATATTATTAGGCCACAGTCTAGGCTCGGTTTCCTGTTCTCTAAAGTTCTGCTGCTGCTTCATTATTTGTCAGATGTTTTGATGAACAGAGAATGAAACGTGTTTACAAAATGACTAAGGAGACTCTTTTGAACAGCTGATTTCCACATGTGCGCGGTTTCACTTTCCTTTCTGTTACGCTGAAGCAGAGCGGAGCGCGTTAGCTTTTTCTTTACATCCTGAGCCAGTTGTGGCTATTTCCAAACATCTGGACAACTTTAATGGGAATTCTGCAGTTCGTTACCTTGACCTGGACATTTACAGTGAAGGATTATCTCCAAGATGTTGTTTATATTCGACGTAGCCGATATCAGGGTTTGCATAACGGATGTTCCATCGACAACAACAACGCCTTGGTCATGTTTTGGATCCTAAGACGTCCCACTCTGCTGACTTCAATCGTTTTTGGGTGGATACAACACTGGAGGAGAGCGTCCTTCTGCCTCGCCAGATGGGACATTGCCTGCAGCTGCAGTGATGCAAAGGTCGTGCTCAACATCCTGGACAATGACTCTGACACCCGACCTGGGACTACGGGTGAATTTAAGGGGGATTTGGCTCGATCATGAACTGTTTGCAAACGTCCCTTTTACTTAGAGGTTGTCGTTTTGTCTTTTTTTCTGTCCACCAGTTTTATAACCATGGATTTTACTTTATTTTTTTCATGTATCCTGTTCCTGATTATTACTTCTTCTCTACAATGAAGTTCAGATCGATATTACAGCGATTAAGATGTTTGTTATAACTGGCTTCTGCAGGTCCACGTACCTCCGCCCTCGGCCTCTTTGATGTCCTCCTCAATGGCCTCTTCAATGGCCTCGTCGAACTCGTCAAACCTACAAACATCATTGTTATTATTGTGTAACATGAGGGGGTACCACGTTTCCTCGTGGTGATGACGGGTGTTACCTGTAGCTGATGTTTTTTCGCGCTCTCGTCGACCTTCGTCCCCAGCTCTTGCTCTTCTTCGACTCCTTTTTCTCCTTCACCACGATGTCGGGCTTTTCCTCCACCTCCAACTGAGACGCACAGAGGCCAGGAGTGTAAACGCACGTCATTATTTCCCAAGAAATACAGATACAAAGCCAGTTTGAATCCAATGTAATGCTTTTCAATGGTATTTAAGGCCTTCATTTGGCCAGTTTGGTTTGTAAATACCGAGGCGAACCCAGGTCAGTCTTCATCTGTACTGAACTCAACTTCTCTAACCCAGGTCAGACAGAGAAGTCCTGCACTTACCGCCGGGGCGATGATGTTCTCCACGCTGATGCCCACGTAGATCAGACGCTCTTTCCTGAAAGGACAAAGGAGACGATCGTTTCAGTAAAAGTGTCCGACTGCCACAGACGCTGCTCAAGAACTAATGATTTCCTTTAAATAAGAAACAAATACACAATAAACAGGAAGTTCTAAAGCCTATTCATTCAGTCATTCATTCATTCATTTTCTTCCACTTGTCCGTTGCCGGGTCGTGGGGGCAGCCGTTGGAGCTGCCCAAATCACATAGCACCAGCCCCATGGCTCCTTCTGCAGGTGGTGGGTCCACAGAAGGACGGCCTCACGGTTCAAACCGGGCCTGTTGGTCTCTCCTGGGGGCTACCAGTGTACGCAGAAAACTAAAGCCTATTTAGTTTTGTTTATTTATTTGAAGGACAATGTGCAGTTGCATTAAAAAGATGGCTGCACCAGAGTTAGCACTTTGCTAATTTCCATCTGTAGTCCTTAACACATTTAAACCTGCCCAGACAGAAACCAGTGCCTCAGCTCCCTCTAGAGGCATAATGCGGTAGGTATAACTAGAAATTTTGACTGCAGAATTGCATAAATTGGTTAATTTGCATAAACTGGTAAAATGTATACACTTTTAAATCGCATAAACTAGGGGTGTCCATGTTAACCGTTAAAAATTGCGTAACCGAGTGAAAGCATTTGGCTCGGTTAACTGGCGTCTTTATTTTTCGTGCCATTGAAAATACTTGTACAGTACAGAGGTCCCTCGCTATAACTTTTCCGCGAAAATAACCCTGCTAGCATGTGGCGCTCGCCTGAGCTAAACACTCGCCTTCTGAACCTGAAACTACAACGATAAAACTTTGGTCGCAGCTACGATTGTCTTTTAGTTTGAACAGTCGCACAGCGGAGACGAGAGCAGCTCACGATGTTTCATCCTCACGTCTGTAATGTGAATCTAAGAATCACACAGTGACACCAGCATAAGGAGAACCCGTGAACTAGTGACAAAAGTGTATAAAGTGTATAAAGTGTGAGGTGAGGGGTTTTACAGCCTTAAACATATAATATTTGTGAAAAATAAAGCGGTCTACTTCGCGGATTTCGTTTATTGCGGGTTATTTTTAGAACGTAACCCCCGCGATAAATGAGGGACCACTGTAATACATTTTTGCTCCACCAGAGACCGCCAGAGCGCTCCCAAACATTTGTTCACAAGAAGCCGTTATCGCCCATGGCTAGTTTAACTTTTCAATATGAAGCGGGCCATAAACAGCACAGCGTGGGAGAAACGCTTTACAATGACGGATCAAAATGCAAGTATTGCAGAGCTTAGATATACTTCAACTTCAACAGCCGACACCATCACTTAGGAGGGAGCTAGGTAAGCTAAAGGCACAAAACTCACCTTTCTCGTTATTGTTAAAACGTGCTGGAGAGATAAGTGTTGTTGCTGTTGTTGTTGTTGTTGTTGTTGTTGTTGCTGTTGCATGAATGACTGTTTCTTTGCACAATGTTTCAAAAAAAGCGGCTAAATGACTGCAGGTAAAATAAATAAAAATACTGTAGGGCCACGTGAACCTTTGACTGCTCTGTCATCACCACTGCGTTTTATTTCTATAAATGTATTTAGTTTTAAATGTGTTCCAGCCATTTAATAAAGGTGTTAACGATGAAAAACCCCTTTCGCGTCTGTCAGTATAACGTAACGGGGGGTTGGTTATTGCAAACACGAATGGTTAATGGTTAATGAAAAACTTGAAAACGTGCAGCCAAGTGGTTAATTTGCATAATTGCATAGTGTTAGCCTCATGCTCAGTTTTGCTGTAACACTAAACAATGTATCTGGTTATGTCCATATCAAATAAACAAATAATAAACTTTTTTTTAAATCCACAGACCCCGACACTGCTCTGACATTATTCCCACCACACTGATCTTTCCTCACCTCCTCTCGGCGCGCTCCTTCTTCTTCAGCTCCGCGTCCAGGTTCTGCAGCGCCTCCTCCAGTTTGTCACACAGTTGTTTCTAAAGGGGAAAGTGCACAGTGAGCTTTGGCGGCTCCACGGGCGGGGCAGAGGCGAGGGTAACGTACGTGCTGGCAGGGCGGGCAGAACCACTCTCCGTCCGGGATGACCATGAGCGGCGGGCGCAGGCAGGCCGTGTGGTAACCGCTGTCGCACGAGTCGCACAGCAGGATCTGGACAAACGGAAACACAAGAGAAAAGCCGGATATGACACAAACGGCACGAGGTATATTCTGTAAACGAAGAAGTTCATAGTTTTACTGTGGCATCGGCCGAAGAGCGAATACAAATGTGAACCATCTAAAAACTCAAAGGGATATTTCAGGATTTTTGACATTGAGCCTCATTTCCTAGTTATCCAGAGTGTTGTTGATGTCTGGAGATATTTTTTTCTTAAATTCATGCAGTTCTTATATTTGAAGAGTCTAGTGGCGCTAGGCTAGGGCAAGGCTAAAGCATTTCTATGGTATCAGTTAGCCTGCATTAAAAACAGTGTGACCCACTCCACAGTGCACCTGAGGTAAATCACTTATAACACCAGACTAACCATATAAATGTCTGTGTTAATAGAATCATTTAAAATAACTTATATTTGAGCAGCATCAGCTTCGTGGCTGTAAGCTAACGCAGCGGCGGAGTGATCTGCGAGAAAATAGTCCCTCAAAATGCGGTAATTCATGTGATACAAGGTCAGTTATATTTCAAACATGATTCTATTAACACAGACATTTATATGGTTAGTCTGGTGTTATAAGTGATTTACCTCAGGTGCACTGTGGAGTGGGTCACACTGTTTTTAATGCAGGCTAACTGATACCATAGACATGCACTAGCCTAGCATTAGCCTAGCGCCACTAGACTCTTCAAATATAAGAACTGCATGAATTTAAGAAAAAATATCTCCAGACATCAACAACACTCTGGATAACTAGGAAATGAGGCCCAATGTCAAACATCCTGAAATATCCTTTAAGTTTAGGGGTTAGTGTTGTAGTTTAGGGGTTAGTGTTGTAGTTTAGGGGTTAGTATTGTAGTTTAGGGGTTAGTGTTGTAGTTTAGGGGTTAGTGTTGTAGTTTAGGGTTAGTGTTGTAGTTTAGGGGTTAGTGTTGTAGTTTAGGGTTAGTGTTGTAGTTTAGGGGTTACCGTGGTGAGTCAGTGTTGGGTCAGTGTTAGGTTCAGAGCTCCTCACCAGCTCGGGGTGGTTGGGCAGCCCGCAGTGCTTGCAGGGGTCCTCGTTGGGAGGCAGGTCGTCGGAGTCGATGGAGGACTCGGAGCTCCGCCTCTCTCGGTGGCGGCCGCGCCTCTTCCCTCGCCGCTCTACCTTGTAGTCTTCGTCGCTGTCGTCGTCGGCCTCGCTCTCCTCGTACTCGCTCGTCTCCTCGTCCTTGCTCGCCTCCTCCTCGGAGCCGGAGCTTTTCTTACGCCGGCGAGTCCGCGTGCTGGTCCAGCGCACCTTCCGCCGCTTCCTCCCCTGGAAACGGTTTAGGTTCATGGTTATTCAATCCATCAGCAGCTCGGCTTCATCGAAAACACACGGCGTGAAACAAGAACTCATGTTATTACTGGAGGAAAAGATTTATAGTTTATATAAAACTCAAGGTAAAATGATGTGGTTCATTCATGATCGTTTGATAAAGTGAAAAGTTTTATCCATTTCAGACATTCAACAGATATTACATCTGTACACGGTTTAGACACATTAAAGAGTAACTACCCCCCCTTCCAGAGCCTCAGATTGGAAAATCTCAACAGTAAGGGGGCGTTGCCTGGAGGACTAAGGAGTGGGAGGGGTGAGGGGTGGGAGGGGTCTGTGATTGACAGGCCTGAGTCATCTGACTTTTATTTACTTCAACTCGTAAACAAAGTCCGAGCGACTACACAGTAGTACAATACAGTACAATAAACAATATACACTAACATTACACACGACTCTAAAACCAATACTAACAAATCTCCTAAACTAAATTCAGCTAATCTAGCAATAAAAGCAACTAATGATTCAACAACAACGCTATAACACTACACACTTATCTATAATACACAAAGCTATGCTAAAAAAATCTACCTAAATGCTACAACTAATCACACACCTGACAATCGATGAAAATACTCTCTCGCTCCTTCTCCAACTCGCGTGAGCGAGACTGGGACACGTTTATAGCCCAGAGCGGCATCTGACTAGGGCTGCAACTAACGATTATTTTGTAATCGATTAATCTATCGATTATTTTTACGATGAATCGATTAATCGCTTGGCTGTGAATGGTGTAGGAAAATGTTATTTTTAAATGTTTTTTATCACATAAAGCTAAAGTGGCGCCGCTTGAGGACGTGTTGATGGAGTAAAGGTAAAGTAAATGTTTGTTGGAGGCTCTTGGTGCTAATTCTGCTTCTGATTGGACGAGACACAGACGGATATTCATGAAAATTACAATGTACAAAACACTACAGACCCTAACTATAAAAACATCGTAGGTTTTCATCAAAAATACAACATTTTCATGTATTTGAGTCTGTGTGAACCAGAAAACGATTAATCGATTACTAAAATAGTTGTCGACTATTTCAATAATCGATTAGTTGTTTCAGCCCTACATCTGACGTCAGGCTTTACGCAAATACTGGCGCCAAATTCAAAAATCAAATGCAGTACAGACCGATCGCCTGTAGATGGCGCCTCACTGACGGTTTAGGCAGAAAGTTGATCTTTCAACTAATTTGCACTAAAGAGCCAAAGTTATGACCAGGACATGTAGACGACACTATTAGACTCGTTTATACAGTTTATCAGCAAAACAAAGTGGATTTGAGGCCGAGTTTCATAAGGTCCTTTTTAGAGCCTTATTAGACCCGGTTTAGTCCTGCTTTGACCTGGATCTGGGCCTGATGGGACTTGGAGGTGGGGCTGTGTGATGTAACGGGAAAATAAATTGGTATTAGAAGCTGGTAACTGCAATAATAATTTGTGTAATAAATGAACATTATGGTTCTGGAGAGTGAATAATGTAGCACAGGCGCTGATATCGGAAACCTAATATCATATAAGTGCAGGAACAGAAACAACAGCACTCAGTCCTGTGTGGAAGTTTAAATAATAACCGGGGGGTATTTGGTGTGAAAACAGCATAACTCGTCTGCAGGTTAGTTTAAGACTAGTTTTAGTATTTGGGTTTGTGGCTGGGAGGACACTTGAAGCTTGGGGCAAACTGGAGAAAATGTAATCGATGCAGGTGGAGGTTCATGCGTTTTAATGCCCCATTACTAAATTTACCACATGGTTCAGTTCATTGTATAAACATATAAAGCATCTGTAACGTGGTGGTTTTGACAGTAAATATAATGTGACTTCTTCAGCTTGGACCAAAGTGTTTCTCACACAAATATAAAGCTCTAAAAGCCTCAGACACAAACCTTCTTGGGCTGCCCCTCCTGCTCCTTGTCCTGGACCTTCTTCTCCTCGGCTTCTTGGGCTTCACCTCCTGCTCCTCCTCTTCTTCCTCCTCCTCTTTCTTCTCCTCTTCCTTCTTCTCCGCGGGCTCCGGGGCGAGGGCTCTGGTGCCGGGGCGGATCCTGGGGGACCTCCTCAGCGACATCCCCGTGTTGTTGGTGTCGGACTCCGAGTCTTTCTCCTCCTTCTGCAGCTCCGCCTTCCTCCTGTTGGCCGGCCTCTTGCGCCCCCTCCTGCCCACTCGCTTCTCCTTCTCCTTCTCTGAACCAAGTTTCTCTTCCTCCTTTGTTTTCTCCTCACCCTCATCTTTCTCTGTTCCTTTATTCTCATCCTTGTCTCCGCTAACTTTCGCTGCATCTTTGCGAGATTCTATTTCAGATTTTGTCGCATCCTCTCCAGCCTCTTCCTCCTTGTTTTTCTCCCCAGCCTCATCTTCCTTCTCCTGTGTTTGCTTCTCTTCTTCCTTGTCAGAGCTCACTTTTGCTGCACCTTTGCAAGCCTCTTCAGCCTCTTCGACAGATTCCTTGGTTTTTCCTCCATCTTGCTTCTCCTCCTCCTCCTCCTCCAATTCCTTTTTGTCTGAACGAAGCTCCTCTTCCTTCTCTTCCTTGGTTTCCTCTGCATCCTCGTCTCTCTTCTTCTCCACATTTATTTCCTTGTCTTTCTTCTCTTCCGCCTCCGCCTGTTCGTCCTCGTTCAAACTCGATTCCTTCGTGTCCCTGCGAGCCTGCACTTTAGTCTCTCCATCGTCTTCGCTCGGCTCTTTGGATTTTTCGGACACTGAAGCTTTCGTTGACTCTTGTTCATCCACTTCCATCTCCTCGCACTGTGTCGCACCTTCATGTGTTTTTAAAGACTCCACAGCTTTAGTTTCGACGCCTCCCTCTGGCTGAACTCGGGAAACCTCTGCGTCAGAACCTTCCTCGGATCCTTTACTCTCTTCTGGAGCTTTTAGTTTGTCTTGATCCATCGTTCCTTCTGAACCCTTTTGCCTCTCGCTTTTGTCCGAATCTCTTTGCTTTTCAGAAGACACTTGAGCGTCGACTTCCTCTTTCGAAGCCGTTTCCAGGTTTAGCTCGGCTCCAGGTTCCAGGTCCGATCGGTCGCCTTTACCTCGCTCCGGCTCCTCCTTCGCCTCAGAAACATCCTTTGAGTTTGCGGCGTCTTCCGATGGACTCGCGTTAGTGTTTTCCGCTCGGTCGATTTTGGCGAGGAGACAGTTGCTCGTTTTGTTCGCTCCGTCTCCCTTTAGTGTAACAGCTGCGCTCTTTGAAACGTCCTCCTTCCTCGTCGCCTCCTCCTCTTGGTCCTCGTCTTTCCTGGAGCTTTCGGAGTCCGTGGCGTCGCTTTGTGCCTTTTTCGCGCCCTCCTCCTCCTCCTCTTCTTTCGTCTCCGTAATCTCGCCGTTCACGTGCCGGATGACGCCCTTAGACTCCGCCCTGTCCTTGGTCTGGATCACGGCCTGGTTGGGCACGATGACGCCGCTGCCTCCGCCGCTCTTCTCGAAGCCCTCGGTGAACTTCATGCCTCTCTTCTTGAGCGGGATCTTGGCCTGCTGCTCGCTCAGACGCTCCTCCGACAGCTCCGTCATGGCCGGCGTCGCCTAAGGGCGAGATCGACATGGAATCAATATCTCAAACATCTTAAGTTACATCGCTGTGTAGCTCGAAAAGATAATTGTCCTGAACAGTCTACAAAAGGAGAAAGCTTTTCACATTTATTTGGCCATTTATCACCCTATTTTTCTTTCATATTTTTCCTTAATTTTTCTTTAATATTTTGCCATTTTTCCTTCACTTTGCCATTTTTCCTTCATATTTTCCCATTTCCCCCAATTTTTCCTCATATTTTCCCATTTTTTCCTTTATATTTCCCATTTTTAACCCTATTTTTCTTAATATTTTCCCCATTTAACCCATTTTTCCCTTCATTTATTGCAATTTTTCCTTAATTTTTTCCCATTTTTTCCCATTTAACCCCATTTTCCTTCACTTTATTGCAATTTTTCTTTCATATTTTCCCATATTTTCCTTAATATTTTCCCATTTTTTCCTTTATATTTTCCATTTTAACCTATATTTCCTTCATATTTTCATTTTTAACCCAATTTTTTCCTTAATATTTTCCCATTTTTTCCTTTATATTTTCCAATGTTTCCTTTATATTTTCCCATTTTTAACCCTATATTTCCTTCATATTTCCATTTTAACCCAATTTTTCCTTAATATTTTCCCATTTTTTCCTTAATATTTTCCCATTTTTTCCTTAATATTTTCCCATTTTTAACCTTATTTTCCTTAATATTTTCCCCATTTTTTTCCATTTAACCCATTTTTTCTTCACTTTATTGCAATTTTTCTTTATATTTTCCTTAATATTTTCCCATTTTTCCCTTAATTTTCCTTTTTTTTTTTTTTATTTTCCATTTTTTTATTTTCATTTTTTCTTTATATTTTCCATTTTAACCCTATATTTCCTTCATATTTTCCCATTTTTAACCCATTTTTTCTTAATATTTTCCATTTTTTCCTTATATTTTCCATTTTTCTTATATTTTCCATTTTTTCCTTATATTTTCCCATTTTTTCCTTCCTTAATATTTCCCATTTTTTCCTTAATATTTTTCCCATTTTTTATATTTTCCCATTTTTATCCCATTTTTTTCCCATTTTTCCTTATATTTTCCATATTTTCCCTTAATATTTTCCAATTTTTCCTTTATATTTTCCTATTATTTTAACCCTATATTTCCTTCATATTTTCCATTTTTCCCATTTTTCCAATCCCATTTTTTCCTTATATTTCCATTTTTTCCTTATATTTTCCCATTTTTCCTTATATTCCTTCCATATTTCCCATTTTAACCCATTTTTCCTTAATATTTTCCCATTTTTTCCTTTCTTTTTTAATATTTCCCATTTTTATTTTTCCTTAATATTTTCCCATTTTTCCTTAATTTTCCCCATATTTTTTCCTTAATATTTTCCCATATTTTTCCTTAATATTTTCCCATTTTTAACCCTTTTCCTTATATATTTTACCCATTTTTTCCTTAATATTTTCCCATTTTTTCCTTAATATTTTCCCATTTTTTCCTTAATATTTTCCCATTTTTCCTTTATATTTTCCCATTTTTAACCCTATTTTTCCTTAATATTTTCCCATTTTTCCATTTTTCCCATTTTTCCTTTATTTTTCCATTTCCCTATTTTCTTCATATTTTCCCATATTTTCCTTTTTCCTTTTTTAATATTTTCCCATATTTTCCTTTAATATTTTCCATTTTTCCTATATTTCCTTATATTTTCCCATTTTTAACCCATTTTTTCCTTAATATTTTCCCATTTTTTCCTATATTTCCATTTTTCCTTATATTTTCCCATTTTTAACCCTATTTTTCCTTAATATTTTCCCATTTTTTCCTTAATATTTTCCCATTTTCCTTAATATTTCCCATTTTTCCTTTATATTTTCCTATTTTTAACCCTATATTTCCTTCATATTTTCCCATTTTTTTAACCCATTTTTCCTTAATATTTTCCCATTTTTTCCTTAATATTTTCCATTTTTAACCTATATTCCTTATATTTTCCCATTTTTCCTTAATTTTCCCATTTTTTTAATTTCCATTTTCCTTAATATTTTTCCCCATTTTTCCCATTTAACCCCATTTTTCCCTTCACTTTATTGCAATTTTTCATATTTTCCTAATATTTTCCAATTTTCCCTAATATTTTTCCTTTATATTTTCCATTTTTAACCCTATATTTCCTTCATATTTTCCCATTTTAACCCATTTTTTCCTTAATATTTTCCATTTTTTCCTTAATATTTTCCCATTTTTTCCTTATATTTCCCATTTTTTCCTTATATTTCCCATTTTTTCCTAATTTTAACCCATTTTTCCTTAATATTTTCCCATTTTTTCCTTAATATTTTCCCATTTTTTCCTTATATTTCCATTTTTAACCCATTTTTAATATTTTTTCAATTTTCCCATTTAACCCCATTTTTCCTTATTTTTCCAATTTTTCTTTCATATTTTCCCATATTTCCTTTATATTTCCATTTAACCCTATATTTCCTTTCATATTTTCCCATTTTCCTTAATATTTTCCCATTTTTTTTTTTTTCCATTTTTTCCTTAATATTTTCCCATTTTTCCTTAATATTTTCCATTTTTCCTTTATTTTCCTATTTTTAACCCTATATTTCCTTCATATTTTCCCTTAATTCTTATATTTTCCCATTTTTTCCTTAATATTTCCCATTTTTTCCTTAATATTTTCCCATTTTCCTTAATATTTTCCCATTTTTCCTTAATATTCCCATTTTTTCCTTATATTTTCCCATTTTAACCCTATTTTTCCTTAATATTTTTCCATTTTTCCCATTTTTCTTCACTTTATTCAATTTTTCTTTCATATTTTCCATATTTTCCTTATTTTCCATTTTCCTTAATATTTCCCATTTTTCCTTAATATTTTCCATTTTTACCTATATTTCCTTCATATTTCCCAATTTCTAACCAATTTTTCCTTAATATTTTCCCATTTTTTCCCTTAATATTTTCCATTTTTTCCTTAATATTTTCCATTTTTAACCTTATATTTCCTTCATATTTTCCAATTTTTCCCAATTTAACCCCATTTTTCCCTTCATTATATTCATTTTTTCCTTTATATTTTCCCATATTTTCCTTAATATTTTCAATTTTCCCTTATATTTCCCATTTTTTCCTTTATATTTTCCTATTTTTAACCCTATATTTCCTTCATATTTTCCCATTAACCCATTTTTCCTTAATATTTTCCCATTTTTTCCTTAATAATGTTCCCCATTTTTTTCCTTAATATTTTCCATTTCCTAATATTTTCCCATTTTTCCTTAATATTTTTCCCATTTTTAACCCTTTATATTTTTCCAATTTTCCCATTTTCCTTTTATTTTCCCATTTTTCCTTAATATTTCCCATTTTTCCTTAATTTTCCCATTTTTCCCTTAATATTTTCCAATTTTCCTTTACATTTTCCCTATTTTTAACCCTATATTTCCTTCATATTTTCCCATTTTCCTTAATATTTTCCATTTTTTCCATAATATTTTCCCATTTTTTCCTTAATATTTTCCCATTTTAACCATTTTCTTAAATTTCCCAATTTTTTCCTCTTAATATTTTCCCATTTTTCCTTTATCACCTTTTTCATTTTTTCCAAATATTTCTAATTTCTTGACATTGAGCTAAACTCGATAAATCTTCCATTTCGATAAGATCTTGTAGAGGATATATTTCCCACCTCTGGCTCGTCTCCATGGGCTCCTCCTTTATGACCTTGGTTTCTGCGGAGGGTTTATCCACAGAGGGTTTTTCTGCATTGGGTTTGTCCTCTGAAGGTTTGTCCTCTGAAGGTTTGTCCTCTGAAGGTTTGTCCTCTGAAGGTTTGTCCTCTGAAGGTTTGTCCTCTGAAGGTTTTCCTCTGAGGTTTTCTGGGTTTGCTAGGTTTTTCTGTGGCAGGTTTTTCTGCGGCGGCTCCGCCTCTGCTTTGGTCTCTGGAGAAACGCCGTTACTGGAGACTCGTCCTCCTCCGTCTTCACCTTCAGCTCCTCCTCCTCTTTCTTTGGAGACACCGGGACGTCGGCCGCAGGTTTCACAGACTCTTTGAGCTCTTCGTCAGACGTCTCGTCGTCAGACTTCTTCTCTTTATCTGAAATTCAAAAAACATTAGAATTATAAATATAGTGAAGTGATGACTGAATACATTAGTGTGATTTGTGTTTTAAAATCGCTGCTTCTCCCACAAAGGAAATGACCATATATGGATTACAGCGTCATCTCGTGCTACACGTGGATACCAAACATGTCAGTATTAGTGAATGAATAAGCGTGGGAAAGACCCGGGAGCCACACAGACATGTTGGAGTCACTTCCTGGATAAATCTCCGGCTCAAAGACACAAAACGTCATAAACAAACTTGGTACCGGGGTTTTTGTCGTTGCCTTGCGTCTGCAGTTTCTCCTCGTTGGCCTTGTTCTCCAGGTCTCTCTTCAGAAGCTCCGGGTCGATCTGTGTCTTCAGCAGCGCCACCACCTCGGCCAAGTCGTTCCTGTCCCTGAAGCCACACACACAGAGCTGCGTTTAGACAAATACAGTTCAGCTCAACATTGTCAACAATAAAAGTTTAAACCCCTTTTACATGTTTGAGACTCAATTATTAATGATTACTTAATTTCTACTGTTCATTTGTGTTTAGTTATGAGGCGGCTGAATGCAGGGCTGGGCACCGTTACACAATACCCGTCTGGTATCGGAGAAATGATTATTTACTTTTATTTAACCTTTATTTAACCAGGAAAGCCTCAAGTGGAGGAGTTCAAGTATCTCGGGGTCTTGTTCACGAGTGAGGGACGGATGGAGCGTGAGATGGATAGACGGATCGGTGCAGCGTCAGCAGTGATGCGGTCGCTGTATCGGACTGTTGTGGTGAAGAGGGAGCTGAGTCAGGGGCAAAGCTCTCGATTTACCGATCGATCTACGTTCCCACCCTCACCTATGGTCATGAGATCTGGGTAATGACCGAAAGGACAAGATCGCGGATACAAGCGGCCGAAATAAGTTTCCTTCGCAGGGTGGCTGGGCGCACCTCCGAGATCGGCTGAGGAGCTCAGTTACCCGGGAGGAGCTCGGGTAGAGTCGCTGCTCCTTCACGTCGAAAGGAGCCAGCTGAGGTGGCTAGGGCATCTGTTCCGGATGCCTCCTGGTCGCCTCCCTCGGGAGGTGCTCCAGGCATGTCCTATTGGGAGGAGGCCTCGTGGAAGGCCCAGGACACGCTGGTGGGACTATGTCTCCGAGCTGGCCTGGTGTCGCCTCGGGGTCAGAACAGCTGGAGGAGGTGTGCGTGGATCGGGATGGGCATCTCTGCTGAGACTGCTGCCTCCGCGACCCGGCCCCGGATAAAGCGGAAGAAAATGGATGGATGGTAAAAAGTGGGAAAACTGTGGAAAGTGTTTTTTTCTGCCCCGTTGTTAAAAGGTTCCTGATTGTTTCCCTTCAAATAAACGACACAAATATAAAAGAAATTCAATGGAAGGAAAAGGAATAAATTAACATTATTAATCAGTTTTCTGGTTCTCAACGACAATATTTAACTTGATGCTAGAATCAAGTGAAATATTTATTTAATGACATATAAGGCCTTAATTTTAGCTTAAAGGGACGGAGTTTTAAAATGTTAAAATTAAGTATTTTCCTCTCCTACATGTTGGGGGGGGTTGAACTTCTATATGATACATATTTAATTCAGTTTAACTGTAAAGCATTTTGATTGTGTAGGAAACAATACTATGTTTGAGAAGGTTTGAGATTAGATTAGCCTAATGTCGGCTACCATTATTTATTTTTCCCATGGGTGTTTGGATTTTGCTCATATTCATGTTTAATATTGATCAGTGAGTTCCACAGTTTGAGTCTGTGTTCTGATTAAAACAAGAGGAGCCAAAGTCATCATTTAAGGCTAAGTTCAGGACTTTCTACAGAATCCAACAGAGACTTCAGTGACTTCATGTGAAACAGATGCAACAGCTTCACCTAAACAGTTTAGGCTAAACTCAACGGTTACATTTAGCTTGGGTTGGATTTTCTTATTTACAAAGTGCCAAAGGGATTTAATGTTAATGTTATTATCATCTAATGCTCTAGTTAAACTTACTCGCTCTGTAGCAGCTCATGTCTTAATAAACACGACCACATGGCCTGAGTCACTGATCGCAAAACACGGACTGGATCCATAAACACGCCGACCCGGACTGGATTTAACAAGCGTAGTAACTCATAAAACAGAAAACGAACGGATTTGGTAAAGACGCTCGTTTTAACGATCGGTGATTAGAGCTGCTAATAAATGTTATATTATTGATTGATTACTTTGTAATTCTTTTATTTATTTATTTATTTTTATTAGTATTTTATATATTTTATATTTTATGTTAGTTTTTTGCTTCTTTTTTTTTTTTTTTTTATTTGATCTTATGCTGTTCATTAAGATGGGTTTCTCGTGTGATAACCGCTCTTGTTTGTCTGGTTTCTGTGGTTCACGTGGACTGAAGGATGATTTGTCATTGAAACCAATGATAACAGGAATAATGCTAAAATCAATCAAATATTTTATTAAAAAACACAATCCATTCAAGCTCTCAAAATGAAACTCTAGTGAATAGTAAACAGAGGAGTGTAAAAGCAGATGAAGAGCTGATGTTTCACCTGACGATGCACCTCCAGGACGAGCCGTCCAGGTCGTCCTGCTCCTCCGTGTACAGACGCACGTTGTTTTCGGCGTCCAGCTGGTACCAGTACATCTGCCCGTCTTTGTCCCGTCCGATCGGCTGCACTCGCATCTTCTCCGCCTCCTCCTCGTTTATGGCGGCTTTGAACTTCACGTTGTCGTCGAACTGGATCTCGCACAGATACTGCAGGAACAAGAGCCGGACGTTACGGATTCATCTGTTCAGAGGAAACTGTGGTGATCTTTGAGTAAAGGCTAAGATTAGCGGCTGTGACCTCAAACTGCTCAAATATAATGCTTTACTTATTTACATCTTTATGTCCAAATGCTATAGATGCTACAAACGCTAAAAAAACATCTGTACATTCATGACTTTAGACATTTCATCAATATTCAAAAACACTGGGAAACTTTAGGCAACTTTGGTCCAGTTTGCTCTGAACAAATGAAACTTTTTCACGAGTTCCTTCACATGTTTCTAACTGACTCCCAATAGTTTCAATAATAATTTACAAAACAGGGTGTTGTAAATTATATAGCGGGTGATTTTTGTGTTTGTGAGCACTTTTAAACAGCTGTAGCTCAGCAATGGAAACATGTACACGGCTCAAAGCTGGTCTGTGTCATTTCTACTAAACATATTTCCAGGAACAATCATCAAGAATGTGCCAGATTATTAACTTTTTGATTTATAGCCTGTTAAAAATGGTCCTGTATAGAATAAAGAGCCATTTCTGAGTAGGACCCGTCTCTGTGAAGCTATAACTCAAAGACTCTTTATCAGATCAACATCCCTTAAGAGGTTCCACACTGACGTCTCTACACTGAACCCTGTCCCTGTTCAGCTGCAGCGTCTCGTCCTGAGTCAAAGTAAAAAGTTTGTCTCACTTTGAGGATCCCCGTCTTGCTCTCCATGGACAGGGCCTGGTATCCTTTCTGCTCCATCTCCCAGGCCCAGGTGGTGTTGAACTCCTGGCAGATCTGAGAACGACAGGCGTCACTAACACCAGCACAAACCTGACGGAGCTTTGAGGAGAACTCGGAGGCGTTACCTTCAGGAGGTATTTCTCCCATCGGTCCGCCGACACAGACTTCCCGATTTTACGCAGTAACTTCACGTGAAGGTCCACCAGCAGCTTCGGAACTGGAGGAAGAGACGGACATGAGGCTGAGCTCACATCATTACACTTACATTTACAACAAACTACCACAAAGAACCGAGCCTTTAGTCTGAAAGCTTCAAAACAAAGCATCAACACAGTGAAATAAATGAGCAATGTCAGTCCAAGAAATGTTAATTTAATCCCAGTTGGATCCAATTACAGGATTTTGGATTAAACTTTAAAAAGCTTTGTTCCATCTCTTGCCATGTTCAGTAGAATTAAACGTATGTCAACCCGTTCTTTACTTTTATACTTGTAAATGTGTCATAGTTCCAGAGAAGTACCTGCTTATTCTCTACACTACTCCTGTCATTTTACATTATATTTATTTCCTCTTATTTTGCCATTTTTCCACCATATTTTTCTTTCATACTTTTCCTTCATTTTTTTTAAAATATTTTTTGCCATTTTTTCCTTCATTTTTTCCTTAATATTTTGCCTTTTTAACCCCATTAAACTTTAAAACGTTTTGTTCCATCTCTTGCCATGTTCAGTAGAATTAAAAGTTCTTTATACTTTTTACGCCTGACGGTTCTGTTTAAGACATAATTTAGTAACGTTTTAAAATGTCCGACCGAAACCCTAATATACAGTTTACACAAGTATTTATTTAACTCATTAATTTCCCCAAAACAAAGCCTCGAGTGCGTAAAGGGTTTTTATGACCAATGTTACAGAACAGATTTTATAATCGTAACTCTGCGTTTGACTCATTTAGGGAGAAACCGTCAGGCTGCAGACGAAGCTGAAGGAAATGCAACAGACTTTGATGATAAATTCATTACGGTCGGACAAACCCAATCTGATTTAGTTTTCTTCTAAAATGTGATTTTGATCTTCAAACGCTTCCCATTTCCACCAACAGGTCCGTCTGTTTTGGAAACGTATATCTGAGCACAATTTCACACAGAACAGCAGCGTGGAATAACAGGTTTATTAATATAACATCTGCTTTATTTCAGAATGGTTTTCTAAAGGTGTTACTTCATGGATGAGGAAGGAAATGTTTTAGATGAACCCAAAAGAAATAAACAGTGAAAGCTCCTGATATCATTTGTTGCCGTGATTAAGCCGGATCTAATCTATGCAAGAGTCACTACTTAAAGGGATATTTCAGGATTTTTGACATTGGGCCTCATTTCCTAGTTATCCAGAGTGTTGTTGATGTCTGGAGATATTTTTTCTTAAATTCATGCAGTTCTTATATTTGAAGAGTCTAGTGGCGCTAGGCTAGGGCAAGGCTAAAGCATTTCTATGGTATCAGTTAGCCTGCATTAAAAACAGTGTGACCCACTCCACAGTGCACCTGAGGTAAATCACTTATAACACCAGACTAACCATATAAATGTCTGTGTTAATAGAATCATTTAAAATAACTTATATTTGAGCAGCATCAGCTTCGTGGCTGTAAGCTAACGCAGCGGCGGAGTGATCTGCGAGAAAATAGTCCCTCAAAATGCGGTGATTCATGTGATACAAGGTCAGTTATATTTCAAACATGATTCTATTAACACAGACATTTATATGGTTAGTCTGGTGTTATAAGTGATTTACCTCAGGTGCACTGTGGAGTGGGTCAGACTGTTTTTAATGCAGGCTAACTGATACCATAGACATGCACTAGCCTAGCATTAGCCTAGCATAGCCTAGCGCCACTAGACTCTTCAAATATAAGAACTGCATGAATTTAAGAAAAAAATATCTCCAGACATCAACAACACTCTGGATAACTAGGAAATGAGCCCAATGTCAAATATCCTTAACAAGTTTATTGATTAGATGTAAATACTTAACATTCCCAGTCCCACCAAAGAAATTCTGTTTAAAATGATTAATAACAGATTTAAATGGACGTCGGTGTCGTCGCTTCTGTGAAAATGAACTCGAAGGTTTTGGATAAACTTCTCTGTGTGAAGTTGTACAAAGGTTTGGATCTTCAACACTGGATCGTCTCCAAAGGAATTCAGACGATCAATCTAACAATTAATGACAAACAATTTGGTATTTTTCGTAATAATCACAACGATTTTGTAAAGTAAACATTTGTTTTTTTCAAACCAAACCGAACGCTACTCACTGGAGGAATGAGCTGAAACTATAAAAACTCTTTCTTACTGATTAACCCCAGACTGCTGTGAAATTGGCTTCTTTTATTCACAATTTCATAAAATAATTGCCATATATAACATTCCCCATGTCCTTCTGTTCTTTGGATGTGTTTTATAGGACGTGCACTCCCTTAGTGACAGTTTTACATTGTACCTGATTTGTTTCTATTTGCTTCTTTAATAAAAAACAAACAAAAGTTGCAAACAAAGCGCCCGCTAAAACGGAAGTACGGCTCCTTTCACATTAAAAGAGCTTTCAGCTACTTGTTATCACAGTGTTAAACTAATCTATTTCTCAGCACGATTATAAATATGAAGCGAAAAAGCTTAAATCTCGGAATATTTAGCTAAAAAGGAGAGTTATTTTATTGTTTGGAGCGGAAACCGGAAGCTCCGCTGTTATTCTGTGTGGCTACGCAAAGCACTACAGGCGAGAAATTAAGTGGACATTATTACGTCAATGGAAAACAACTCCATATATATTTAAATAAACCATTAAAGGCGTTTTTTCCTCGCGTTCTCCCGCAGTAAAGCCCCCCCTCAGCCCCGGAGTCTCCATCACCGCCGCGCTGGCTCCACTTCGCTACGGCTAAAGGATAAAGCAACGGCGATAAATAATCAAACCCCGAATGAAAAACGAGCCCAAACCGACAGAAAGCCCCGGGCCCCGTGACCGACGCGTCTGGGAAAGGCGGTGTGAGGCGCGAGAGCAGCGGAGGAGGCGGAGAGAAGGTTTTTAGAGGCGAAAGAGGCGCAGAAAGACACAATAACACAAGGCTAACAGCGCCGCTAGCCTGTTAGCATCGTTAGCATCACGGAGCGGGAGGGGCTGCAGCCCGGAGCCGCCGCACCGTCACGGCAGCGGATCTACGACGACAGCGGATCTACGACACCAGCGGAACCGAGCACATTTTCTACAGTTATCTCGATATCCAGGCATTACCCAAATCTAAAAGCTTCGCGGAAAAAAAAATAGCGACAGAAAAACAGTGGTGAAAAAGTGATGAAAGTGCTTCAAAAATGTGCCGGAAAAGCAACAACAACATAATAAAAAGCGACAAAAAACAACAAAAACGTGATGGGGAAAAAAAAGCAACACAAAAAGTTATGAAAAGTAACACAAGCCGAGAAAAAACTACAAAATCACGACAAAAAAAAGCATCAAAAAAGTAAAAAAAAGAAACACACAAAAATGTAACAAAACGTAGGACTGGGCGATATGGAACAAAAGTCATATCCCGATATATTTTCCGCAAAGTGAGAGCTGTGAAATTTAATGTTAAAGGGATATTGAGGATTTTTGACACTGGGCCTCATTTCCTAGTTATCCAGAGTGTTGTTGATGTCTGGAGATATTTGTTTCTTAAATTCATGCAGTTCTTACATTTGAAGAGTCTAGTGGCGCTAGGCTAATGCTAGGCTAGTGCATGTCTATGGTATCAGTTAGCCTGCATTAAAAACAGTGTGACCCACTCCACAGTGCACCTGAGGTAAATTACTTATAACACCAGACTAACCATATAAATGTCTGTGTTAATAGAATCATTTAAAATAACTTATATTTGAGCAGCATCAGCTTCGTGGCTGTAAGCTAACGCAGCGGCGGAGTGATCTGCGAGAAAATAGTCCCTCAAACATTATTCTATTAACACAGACATTTATATGGTTAGTCTGGTGTTATAAGTGATTTACCTCAGGTGCACTGTGGAGTGGGTCACACTGTTTTTAATGCAGGCTAACTGATACCATAGACATGCACTAGCCTTGCCCTAGCCTAGCGCCACTAGACTCTTCAAATATAAGAACTGCATGAATTTAAGAAAAAAATATCTCCAGACATCAACAACACTCTGGATAACTAGGAAATGAGCCCAATGTCAAAAATCCTTAACAAGTTTATTGATTAGACGTAAATACTTAACATTCCCAGTCCCACCAAAGAAATTCTGTTTAAGATTATTAATAACAGATTTAAATGGACGTCGGTGTCGTCGCTTCTGTGAAAATGAACTCGAAGGTTTTGGATAAACTTCTCTGTGTGAAGTTGTACAAAGGTTTTGGATCTTCAACACTGGATCGTCTCCAAAGGAATTCAGACGATCAATCTAACAATTAATGACAAACAATTTGGTATTTTTCGTAATAATCACAACGATTTTGTAAAGTAAACATTTAGTTTTTTTCAAACCAAACCGAACGCTACTCACTGGAGGAATGAGCTGAAACTATAAAAACTCTTTCTTACTGATTAACCCCAGACTGCTGTGAAATTGGCTTCTTTTATTCACAATTTCATAAAATAATTGCCATATATAACATTCCCCATGTCCTTCTGTTCTTTGTATGTGTTTTATAGGACGTGCACTCCCTTAGTGACAGTTTTACATTGTACCTGATTTGTTTGTATTTGCTTCTTTAATAAAAAATAAATAAAAGTTGCAAACAAAGCGCCCGCTAAAACGGAAGTACGGCTCCTTTCACATTAAAAGAGCTTTTCAGCTACTTGTTATCACAGTGTTAAACTAATCTATTTCTCAGCACGATTATAAATATGAAGCGAAAAAGCTTAAATCTCGGAATATTTAGCTAAAAAGGAGAGTTATTTTATTGTTTGGAGCGGAAACCGGAAGCTCCGCTGTTATTCTGTGTGGCTACGCAAAGCACTACAGGCGAGAAATTAAGTGGACATTATTACGTCAATGGAAAACAACTCCATATATATTTAAATAAACCATTAAAGGCGGTTTTTCCTCGCGTTCTCCCGCAGTAAAGCCCCCCCTCAGCCCCGGAGTCTCCATCACCGCCGCGCTGGCTCCACTTCGCTACGGCTAAAGGATAAAGCAACGGCGATAAATAATCAAACCCCGAATGAAAAACGAGCCCAAACCGACAGAAAGCCCCGGGCCCCGTGACCGACGCGTCTGGGAAAGACGGTGTGAGGCGCGAGAGCAGCGGAGGAGGCGGAGAGAAGGTTTTTAGAGGCGAAAGAGGCGCAGAAAGACACAATAACACAAGGCTAACAGCGCCGCTAGCCTGTTAGCATCGTTAGCATCACGGAGCGGGAGGGCTGCAGCCCGGAGCCGCCGCACCGTCACGGCAGCGGATCTACGACGACAGCGGATCTACGACGGCAGCGGAACCGAGCACATTTTCTACAGTTATTATCTCGATATCCAGGCATTACCCAAATCTAAAAGCTTCTCGGGAAAAAAAATAGCGACGGAAAAACAGTGGTGAAAAAGTGATGAAAGTGCTTCAAAAATGTGCCGGAAAAGCAACAACAACATAATAAAAAGTGACAAAAAACAACAAAAACGTGATGGGGAAAAAAAAGCAACACAAAAAGTTATGAAAAAGTAACACAAGCCGAGAAAAAACTACAAAATCACGACAAAAAAAAAGCATCAAAAAAGTAAAAAAAAAGAAACACACAAAAATGTAACAAAAACGTAGGACTGGGCGATATGGAACAAAAGTCATATCCCGATATATTTAGGTTGAATATCGATATACATCCCGATATATTTTCCGCAAAGTGAGAGCTGTGAAATTTAATGTTAAAGGGATATTTGAGGATTTTTGACATTGGGCCTCATTTCCTAGTTATCCAGAGTGTTGTTGATGTCTGGAGATATTTTTTCTTAAATTCATGCAGTTCTTATATTTGAAGAGTCTAGTGGCGCTAGGCTAATGCTAGGCTAGTGCATGTCTATGGTATCAGTTAGCCTGCATTAAAACAGTGTGACCCACTCCACAGTGCACCTGAGGTAAATCACTTATAACACCAGACTAACCATATAAATGTCTGTGTTAATAGAATCATTTAAAATAACTTATATTTGAGCAGCATCAGCTTCGTGGCTGTAAGCTAACGCAGCGGCGGAGTGATCTGCGAGAAAATAGTCCCTCAAAATGCGGTAATTCATGTGATACAAGGTCAGTTATATTTCAAACATGATTCTATTAACACAGACATTTATATGGTTAGTCTGGTGTTATAAGTGATTTACCTCAGGTGCACTGTGGAGTGGGTCACACTGTTTTAATGCAGGCTAACTGATACCATAGATATGCTTTAGCCTTGCCCTAGCCTAGCGCCACTAGACTCTTCAAATATAAGAACTGCATGAATTTAAGAAACAAATATCTCCAGACATCAACAACACTCTGGATAACTAGGAAATGAGGCCCAATGTCAAAAATCCTCAAATATCCCTTTAAGTCAAAGTCAAGTAGTTTTACTGAAAACTCACTATAAAATGTAAACATAAACACTGTATAACAAAGCTCCGTAAGGTGAACATTTAAATAAAATAATGTCTTGGATAAAAATAGCCTATAAAATAAAATCTTTCTCAATCTTTTTTAAGGGCAGCATTTATATATAAAGAGATAACAAAATAAAGTGCTCAGTTTAAGATCAACTTTTAAATAATCAGCTTGAGATTATCTGCTTAATATTTTATCTGAATTTGAACTATATCGATATACACGATATGATCTAATTCCATATCTCATATAAAATGTATATCGATATATCTTAAATATCGATATATCGCCCAGTAGGGCTGAAAGATATCTCGTTATCGTATCGATAGAGATATGAACGTTCAAAATATGAAAATCGAAAAAGCAAGATATACACGATATAGATTTCATCAATAAAATTGCACACTTTTGTATTATGATTTTATTTTCTGAAAAATGCTTAGTTTTCACCTAACGCATAGTTATATCGTATCGATATCGAGATATGAAATTTTGTCCATATCGCCCAGCCCTACAAAAACGTGACAAAAAGTGAAAACAAAGAGTCAAAAATGCAACAAAAAGTTACAAAAAAAGCGACAGAAAAATAGTGACAGCGCATAGAAACACAACGGGGAAAGATCTCGGATAATTTTTGTAGGTCTTAGCTTTCAAATGAGGCGTTACACTGGCCTGTAGGCTGTACGAAGCTTTAAGATTTGGGTAATGCCGGGGGTTAAGGAGGTTAAAACCTTTGCCCCCCCATTTTAATAATGTCACACTTTTTCGGTTTACGTTAGAAGGTGAGCTGTGCGTATTTAGATTTGGGTAAAGCCAAACTGAACAAAGTAAGCTCGGTTCAGGGGGGGCGGGGTTAAGACTAGAACTAGAATTAGAGGAAAATCTCGGACAAAGACGTGGACTCGTGCAGTTACGAGTCTGATGAAACATTAGTGACGTTTTTCTAACTTCGAAACGTCAGATATTTGCGTCGTAGATCCGCGGTCGTAGATCCGCTGCCTCCCGGTCGCAGGAGTCCGCGGGAGGAGCGTTATTAAATGCACCTCCGAAGCGTCTCCTCTCCTCCGCCTCCTCCTCCTCCTCTCCCCCGCCGCTCCCGCCGCCCTCCCCGGGGCTCACCTGAGGATGTGTCCCGTAGGTAGCGCTCCAGCTGCGGGAAGGTGAGCTCGGGCAGGTCCAGCAGAGCTCCGTACCGCTCCAGGAACGAGCAGACGGCGGCGTAGCTCGGACACAGACCCGCGGCACAGGCAGCCATCTTTTCTTCACACACGCCGCCGCTAGTGCTCACTTCCGCCGTGTCAGAGTAAAAGCACGGGCCGAGCGCTACTGTGAAAGGCACCGGAAGTTACGCTCCACAGTAAAAAACAAAACAAAAACAAAGACAATCTGAAATAAAGATATACAAAAAATGCATTGATCTTTATATATATATATATATATATATATATATATATATATATATATATATATATATATATGTACGATGGAGCATTGTAGTCGGTAAAAAAAAGAAAAAAAATCCGTTTTCCGAATTATTTTTTTCCTCAGTGGATTATCTCGTAATTATGAGATAATCCATCCATTTGTTTTTTTTAAACTGTTTTTTTTTTTTTTTTGGAAAACGGAAAATATATCTCGTAATAACGAGATAGTATCTCATAAATCCATTGAGGAAAAAAAATAATTCCGAAAACGGATTTTTTTTTTTTTTACTGACTACAATACTCCATCATTTAAATGAAAACAGGAAAAACATTTTAAAAAGACAATAAAAAAACCTATCCTTGTTCCACCATGTTTTGGTCAAAACGTGACGAAAACGTAACAAAAAAAGTGACAAAAAAAGCGACAAAAACGTGACGAAAACAAAACAAAAAAGCAATTTAAAAAAGAAGTAATCTAAAATTAATAAACCTTATAAATCTTGTTTCCGTTTTCACCATGTTTTGTCTTTTATGCAGAGCCGTGTTTCGGCTGAGGGGCAAGATTGTCCCCAAAACGCCTAAAAATAATAATAAAATAATAGTGCGTGCAATACGCAAATTATCCACCAGAGGGTTCCCATGGCCTTGGTACTGTAGAATGTTATTTTCGCCCAGACAAATGTTCTTTGACTTGACTTGTTGTTATGAATAATGTGGTAAGTTTGTCCATTAATGGAAAAAATAAAGAGTTTTTTTTTAGTTAAAGCCTCACCGTGGTCCTCATGTTTTATTATAAATTTGTAAAAGATAAATAAAAAAGTAAAAAATAATAATAATTAAATATGAAAATAGCTAATTACAAAAATAAAAGTTAATCGACACGTTATTTTGTGGGATTTTTTCCTTTTCTATTTTAAAACCTCTTTTTTTTACACTGTATTTGTAAACTTAGGGACACATATTTAAACAAATGCCGTTATTCGCCACTAGAAGGCACTGTTTGTTGTCATGAGGGAAACTGGTCGAACACAGATCATGTTTGTGGCGCTCCCAGCGGTTTAAAACAGGAAGTACAGCTGAACTCGGGTTCCATTTGAAGCTAAGAACCTTCAGAGTTCAGCTGGACACATGTAATGATTCACACAGACGAACCAGACTCATTCGTGTTTCATTGCAGCTGTTTATTGTTTATTTCACATTCTCGTACACAATAAATACAGTTTGACGTGCACCGGCTGTAAATGTGTCCAAACCTGAATGGAAACTGAGCACCGCAAAAACTCGTCTCGTTCATCTCGTTTTTTTTTACACTTAATGAACAAAAATCAGGGTTTTTATGGTCAGCAGCAATGTGGTTTTAAACGCCCAAATGCTACAAATGCCAAATAAAAACTGCAGCAGAATGTTTGGATTTTCAACAAACTTATGCAGTAATAATCGTCCCCCCGAAAAACATAATTCAATGCCAGGTTCAGTTGCATTTCTCTCTTAACCCCACCTGAACCGAGCACATGTTCTCCAGTTTGGCTTTACCCAAATTTAAAAAGTGACGAAAAACGAGGATGAAAACATGACCAAAACAGCGATGAAGAAAGCAACAAAACATGATGAAAAAACAAGGAAAACCAGACTAAAAAAAGAGACAAAAACACAATGCAACAAATCAGTTTTGTAGGTCTTAGCTTTCAAATGAGGCGTTACTCTGGCCTAGAGGCTGTAAACTCCCGTCGAGAAGTTTTTAGATTTGGTAAAGCTGAATTAAGGCGGGGGTTAAGAGGTTTTTTAATGCCTCGCAGAAACCCTGTTCATTTAAGTGTAAAAAACTGAATGAGTTTCTGAATCAGAGGCACATCGACTCATTGTAGAATTGTAGTGATTTAGCAGCGAGGGCACAGCAGAACGTTTAAATCTGGGACATTTAGATCATTCTTTTTAATAAAACTGGGTAATATAAACTTCAAAAATAAGTTCGATGTCATTCAGATCTCAAGGAGATCAATGAAAACGCAGCGCGGCGGCTGAGGAAACGTTTAAGCTAATCTAAGAACAGACTCTGTAAACTAACGATACAAACAGAACAATCGCACTAAGATACGGCTACGAGGCCAAATAATAAACTGCTAATACCGTTACACAAACAGGTCAATACTGGCAGGAATAAAAAGGTGAGAAAGTGCTCGAAAAGACGCGTCCCACGAACTGGACCAACACATGGCTCTGGGACAGTATCACCAAACGGTTTTGTCACGATACGAGTAACGTACACATTAAAGCAGCTGTGGTTTACAGTCAGTGGACAGCAGGGGGCAGCACTGCGCTTCTATGTGCTGCAAGAAACAAGTCACACTTTAAACTTAATTTTTAAGCCCAAATACAAATCTTTCAAAGCCACAAACACAAATCATTTACAGTTTCTGACATTTAACCTTTAAAGCAGGGATCTCCAACCAGTCGCCAACACTTTCTACCAGTGTCTGAATAACGGCGTTTATAAATAACGGCGTTAGAGTAATGAGTAATCAAATGAATGACGTGAGAACGGCATTATTGTATTAAGGCTCTCGTCTGTGTTCAGGGAGTGAGAAAGAGCAGCAGTGATGCTGATTGGCTGATAGTGATTGACAGCACAATGGACCAATCAGAAGAGTGGTGCTCTGTTGTCTTTCCTAAACACATGAGCTGATTTTACGGATTTATTTCATTATTAGACGACTCGTTTGGACGGACATGAAAGCTGCTGTTTGTGGAGTTTGTAGAAGTCCACGGTGATGTGGGTCAGTCAGACATGTTTAGAGTATTATGATATCTATTTAGGTTCTGAAGCTTTGGGCCCTGTCCCAATTCCAACACTTGCTCTGAGAACACTCGCTGAGTTCCCTCCACAGTAAAGTGCCCTCAGTGAGGGAAGTGCAAGTGAAGATTCTCCCCTAAGCAATGGGACACACTAGTATGCAAATTGCGGCGAAGAACGTGTTCCTTACGTCACGCGCAACATCGACGTGTCTGATTTCACCCCCGTCTAGTAGATAGCGTAATACAGAGTTTATACACATAAACTACAATAACAAGAAATACGTAGCTCCTGCCTCTTGTGGGTGCCATGTTGATTTATCTACGTTTGATAATCAACGGAGAGGAAATATATTTAACAGCAGACGCGTTCGCCGTATGTTTGTGACGGTCGGGATGTTTCATGTTGTTTCGTTTAATTTTGCACTTGGCTCAACTTAGCTGCCAACTACCATTGGTAGTTGGCAGCTAAGTTGGCAGCTACAAGACGACCTACACATTCAGACTGTTTTGCGTATATATTCTTACATTAGTAATTGTCGCTTCCACCGGTAGCCGCCATGTTTATACTCCCTCGGCCCCAGTCTGCTCCTGACCTGACTCGCTGTGGAAGGGCCTTTTCAAGGGGACATAGCCACTTCCTCTTGCTCCCTAAGTATTGGGACACCCTACCCCTCCGCGGGAACGCGCAAAATCAAGGGGAAGGGCTCAAAGCGAGGGCAAGGGTTTGAATTGGGACAGGGCCCTGGTGATTCTGTGGCTAAAACAGGCTTATGTTTCTATGTTTACTCCAACATTCGAATGAGCGTTTTTTATCCAGTAGCGAGTTACTTTGATCAAACACTGCTTTCTACATACGCTTTATAACTCAAACTACAGATGCATTTTCTGCTTGTCCTGAACACAGTCTGTGCTCAGTTGGGCCAATATAGTAAAGCATAAGGACTAACTTAAAGTGCATCTGACACATTAAAACACAGTTAACACGATTATATTTCAGATTTTGCTAAAGATTATTCCAGTTTCTTTAGTTTGACCATTTTTTGTTGATGTTTATGTTTTCACTTCCTTATTGGACACCGACAGGAGTGACATCGAAGAAGGTAAACAATTTTAAACTGTTGCCGTGCCGACCATGTTTAAGTCAATGGGAAATGAATGAGTCAAACTGCTATGAATGTTTCCTTCTTTTATGTCACTTCCTGTCAGCAGCTTAAACATTCAAATAAAAATAACTTTTCTGCCCAACATTTCTTCATTAAAATTGCTGCTTCACTGAAAAAAATGAAAACTATGCAACTGATGTGATCCATCTAAATAAGTCATATTTTCAATCTGTCATTTGCACTTTAACACATTTTCATTGAAATACCATCTGGGCGACTAATTCTCCAGGTGGATTTTACTCAGATGTTGTGAAGCAGAAGCAGCTCTCCTCCTCCTCTGACATTCTTGTTCTTGCTCTGGCCGAGTTGAAAAGGTTGGAGACTCGGCTTTAAACAGACCATGAGGTTTGGACTCGAGGGAAACGTTTGTGCTAAACTTTTTGTAAAACCAAAAATAAAAGCTACAATTTCAGCAGAAAATGCAGCTGAACCAAAGGAGCAGAAAATCGCTTTGCTTTTTAACGTTTCTGTCTCGCATCGTGACAAAAGCGCACGGTCCTCCTCACAGGCAGGGGCAGCACACCGGCTACAGCCCACACAACAGAAGAAACACTTAAGGCAGGAGATCTCCCTACGACACAAGAACCACTTATAACATTGCCACTTTTCCCTTGGTTAGCGCCGGAGGAACGAAAGGCTCAGACGCTCGGTTTGTGAAGTTATTTAAGCATCGACATGGTTCATCTTTTCCCTTTTCAAAGCATCGAGTGTTAGTGAGAGGCCGTCGATATCGGGGCTGTGAGCGGTCGCTTTCTTATACGTTTAAGCAGAAATGTGTGTTTAAAACTGTCTGTGAATGGACAGACATGTATGTTTGACATAAAAAGTCTGCAGTAAATAAAGAGGTTAGCGCCTTGAGGGAAATAAATGTAATGCTTTTTAATGACGCGCTGTTTGACGTGTAAATGTTTGCGAAGGCACAGACGGGAATTTCCATGTTTGAGTTATGGCTTCAGAGGGCGTTGTCCGGGGGCGGCGGCTTCCAGGGGCGTCCACAACCAGAGTGATCTCCACCTCCTCCGCGGCCTCTTAACCTGTCCGCGAGGATGCTGCTTGGGCGGAGCGGCAGCCGCACGGCACCTGCCCACACAAACAGAAGCGAGAGTAGAAACAACAGCGACGGACGCTCTTGTGGCTTCTGCAGGATTTATATTCACCACAAGATTCACTGTGTTAGGAAGAAAATGTAGAGGATTGTGTCGAGTTTCCTCCCTGAACGTTTCTTAGTTTGAACTCTGTAAAAACAGCCCAAACTCTTTATGCATGTTTATTCTCTGAGATTTAACCCAGGAAGTGACTCCAACATGTCTTGTGTGGCTCCCTTCTCCTTTCTAATATGTCACAAATAAAACTCCAGGCTTTTGGCAGCACAAAAGCGGACTGTTCACTGCATTATTTCGATTTAGAATCACAGAGTTTCCTGCTTGATACCAGTTAAGTTTTGATTTGTGTGTTTGTAATTGAAAGGGCGTCTCCACCGGCGGATGGATCCAGACGGCAGACTGGGTATTTGGGCGGCCTGAAGGAGACCGGGCCTGGTGCCGAGGGGAAACAGAAGGGTCATGAAGGAAACAGAGGAGGGTCATGAGGAAACAGAGGTCATGAGGAAACAGAGGGGATCATTGAGGAAAACAGAGCGGTCATGAGGAAACAGCAGCAGGTCATGAGGAACAGAGGGGTCGTGAGAAACAGAGGGTCATGAGGAAACCAGCAGAGGGTCATGAGGAAACAGAGGGGTTCACTGAGGGAAACAGCAGAGGTCATAAGGAAACGAGGGTTCATGAGGAAAACAGCAGAGGGTCATGAGGAAACAGCAGAGGGTCATGAGGAAAACAGAGGTCATGCAGGAAACCAGCAGAGGGTCAATGAGGAAAGGAGGGTCATTGAGGAAACAGAGGTTCATGAGGAAAGAGGCGTCATGGAGGAAAACAAGCAACAGGGTATGAGGAAACAGAGTGGTCATGAGGGAAACAGAGGGTCATGACGGAAACAGCAGAGGGTCATGAGGAAACAGAGTCATGAGGAAACAGCAGAGGGGTCATGAGGAAACAGCAGAGGGGCATGAGGAAACAGAGGTTCGTGAGGAACCAGCAGAGGGTCGTGAGCGAAACAGAGGGTCATGAAGGCGAAAACAGCCAGAGGGTTCATGAGGAAACAGAGGATTCATGAGAAACAGCAGAGGGTCATAGGGAAACAGGGGAGGTCATGAGGAAACAGCAGGAGGTCATGAGGAAACAGAGGTCCATGCAGGAAACAGCAAGCAGGGTCATGAGGAAACAGCAGAGGTCATGAGAAACAGAGGTCATGAGGAAAACAGAGGGTCATGAGGAAACAGCAGAGGGTCATGAGGGAAACAGAGGGTCGCTTGAGGAACTGAGGTCATGAGCGAACAGCAGAGGTCATGAGGAAACAGAGGTGTCATGAGGAAACAGCAGAGGGCATGGAGGAAACAGAGGCGTCGTGAAGGAAAACAGAGCGGTCAATTGAGGAAACAGCCCAGAGGGTCAGAGGAAACAGAGGGTCATGAGGAAAACAGAGGGTCATGAGCGAAACAGAAGGGTCATGAGGAAACAGAGGTCATGAGGAACAGATCGTCATGAGGAAACAGAGGGTCATGAGGGAAACAGCCAGAGCGTCATGAGGAAACAGCACAGGGTCATGAGGAAAACAGAGGGTTCAATAGGAAAACAGCAGAGGGGTCGTGAGGAAAACAGCCAGAGGGTCATGAGGAAACAGAGGTCATGAGTGGAAACATCAGAGGGTCTGTTTTTGAGGGAAACAGCCAGAGGGTCATGAGGAAACAGAGGGTCATGAGGAAACAGAGGGTCATGAGGACAGAGGCGTTCATGAGCGAAACAGCCAGAGGGTCAGAGGAAACAGCGAGGCGGTCATGAGGAAACAGAGCGGTCATGAGGAAAACAGAGGTCATGAGAAACAGAGGGTCGTGAGGAAACAGCAGAGGGTCATGAGGAAACAGCAGCAGGCGTCATGCAGGAAACAGAGGGTCATGAGAAAAACAGAGGCGTCGTGAGCGAAACAGCAGAGGTCGTGAGGAAACAGAGGGTCATGAGGAAACAAGGTCATGAGGACAACAGAGGTCGGGTCATGAGGAAACAGAGGGTCATGAGGAAACAGAGGGTCATTGAGGAAAACAGAGGGTCGCTGAGGAAACAGAGGTCATGAGGAAACAGAGGGTCATTGACGGAACAGAGCGTCGATGGGAAACAGAGGGTCGTGAGGAAACAGCAAGACGGTCATGAGGAAACAGCAGAGGGTCATGGAGGAAACAGAGGGTCATGAGGAAACAGAGGGTCGTGAGGGAAACAGGCAGAGGGTCGTGAGGAACAGAGGGTCATGCAGGAGGAAACCAGCAAGAGGGTTCTGAGGAAACAGCAGAGGTCATGAGGAAACAGACAGGGTCATGAGGAAACAGAGGGTCATGAGGGAAAACAGCAGAGGGTCGTGAGGAAACAGAGGGTCATGAGGAAACAGCAGAGGGTCGTGAGAAAAACAGCAGAGGGTCGTGAGGAAACAGAGGGTTCATTGAAGGAAAACAGAGGGTCGTGAGGAAACAGGGGGTCGATGAGGAAAACAGCAGGCCGTCATGAGGAAACAGAGGGTCTGAGGAAACAGAGGGTCATTGAGAAACAGCAGAGGGTCTGTGAGGAAAAACAGTAGGGTTCATGAGGAAACAGAGGGTCATTGAGAAACAGGTAGGTCGTGAGGAAACAGAGGGTCCATGAGGAACAGTCAAGAGTGTCGTGCAGGAAACAGGCAGCAGGGTCGTGAGGAACAGCAGAGCCGGTCATGAGAAAACCAGAGGGTCATGAGGGAAACAGCAGAGGGTCCATGAGGAAACAGCAGCAGGGTCATGAGAGCGAAACAGAGCGGTCAGAGGAAACAGAGGGTCGTGAGGAAACAGCAGAGGTCGTGAGGAAACAGAGGGTTCATGATGGAAACAGAGGGTCGTGAGGCAAACAGCAGCAGGGTCGTGAAGGAAAACAGAGGGTCATGAGGCGAAACAGAGGGTCATGAGGAAACAGCCAGCAGGGTCGTTGAGGAAACAGCAGTAGGTCGTGAGCGAACAACAGCCAGAGGGTCATGAGGGAAACAGAGGGTCATGAGGAAACAAGGGTATGAGGAAACAGAGGGTCATGAGAAACAGCAGAAGGGTCATGAGGAAACAGCAAGGCGCTCATGAGGAACAGAGGGTCATTGAGGAAAAACAGAGGGGTCGTGAGGAAACAGGCAGAGGGTCGTGAGGAAACAGAGCGGTCATTGAGGAAACAGACGCGGTCGTTTGAGGAAACAGCAGCAGGGTCGTGAAGCAAACAGAGGTCATGAGGAAAACAGAGGGGGTCATGAGGAAACAGAGGGTTCATGAGGAGAACAGAGGCGTCATGAGGAAACAGAGGGTCAGCAGAAACAGCAGAGGCGTCAATGAGAAACAGAGGTCGATGAGGAAAACAGCAGGAGTCATGAGAAACAGAGGGTCATTGCAGGAAACAGAGGTCATGAGGAAACAGAGGGTTCGTGAGGAAACAGCAGAAGGGTCGTGAGAAACAGAGGGTCATGCAGCGAAACAGAGCGGTCATGAGGAAACAAGAGGGTCGTGAGGGAAACAGAGACGGTCATGAAGGAAACACGAGGGTCATGAGGAAAAACAGAGGTTCATGAGGAAAACAGAGGGGTCATGAGGAAAACAAGGGTCGTGAGGACAACAGCAGGGGTCATGAGGAACAGCAGAGGTCATGAGGAAACAGAGCGGTTCATGAGGAAACAGAGGGTCTGAGGAAACCAGCAGTGAGGGTCGTTGCACGGAAACAGAGGGTCATGAGGAAACCAGCAGAGGGGTCATGAGCGAAACAGCAGGAGGGTCATGAGGAAACAGAGGGTCATGAGGAAACAGAGCGGTCATGAGGAACAGCAGAGGGTCGTAGGAAACAGCAGCGGGCATGAGGAAACAAGCAGAGGGTCGTGAGGAAAACAGAGGGTCATGAGGAAAACAGAGGGTCATGAGGAAACAGCGCAGAGGGTTCATGAGAAACAGAGGGTCATTGAGGAAACAGAGGGTCATGAGGAAACAGCAGAGGGTCGTGAGGAAAACAGAGGGTCTATGAGGAAACAGAAGGGGTCATGAGGAAAACAGAGCGGTTCATGAGGAAACAGAGTCGTGAAGGGAAAACAGAGGTCATGAGGGAAAACAGCAGAGGTCGTGAGCGGAAACAGCAGGCAGCGCGTCGTTGAGAAAACAGTCAGAGCGGTCATGAGGAAACAGAGGTCATGATGAACAGAGGGTCATGAAGGAAACAGAGGGTCCGTGAGGACAAACAGCAGAGGGTCGTGAGGAAACAGAGGGTCATGGCAGGAAAACAGAGGGGTCATGAGGCAAACTAGAGGGTCATGAGGAAACAGCAGAGCGGTCATGAGGAACAAGGGTCATGAGGAAACAGAGCGCGTCATGAGGAAAACAGAGGCGTCATTGAGCTAAAACAGAGGTCATGAGGAAACAGAGGTTCATGAGGAAAACAGTAGGGTCGTGAGGAAACAGAGCGGTCCATGAGGAAACAGAGGGTCATGAGGAAACAGAGGCGTCATGAGGAATCAGTAGGGTCGTGAGGAACAAGCAGAGGGTCGTGAGGAAACAGAAGGGTCATGAGGAAACAGAGGTCATGAGGAAACAGCAGTATGGTCATGAGGAAAACAGCAGAGGGTCATGAGGAAACAGCAGAGGGTCAGAGGAAACAGAGCGGTCGTGAGGAAACAGCAGAGGGTCATGAGAAAAAGAGGGTCATGAGGAAACAGAGGGTCGTGCAGGAAAACAGCAGTAGGGTCGTGAGGAACAGAGGGGTCATGAGGAAACAGAGGGTCATGAAGGAAACAGCAGAGGCGTCATGAGGAAACAAGCAGAGCGCGTCATTGAAGGAAACAGCAGAGGTCATGAGGAACAGAGGGTCATGGAGGAAACAGAGGCGTCGTGAGGGAACAGCAGAGGGTCGTGAGGAAAACAGAGGGTCATGAGGAAACAGAGGGTCAGACGGAAAACAGGAGGGTCATGAGAAAACAGAGGGTCATGAGGGAAACAGAGGGTCATGAGGAAACAGGCAGAGGGTCATGAGGAAACAAGAGGCGTCATGAGGAAACAGAGGGTCATGAGAAACAGAGGGTCGTGAGGAACCAGAGCATTGAGGAAACAGAGGGTCATGAGGCAAACAAGGGTCATGAGGAAACAGAGGGTCAATGAGGAAACAGCAGAGGTTCATGTAGAGCGGAAACAGAGGTCATGAGGAAACAGAGGCGTCATGAGGAAACAGAGGGTCATGAGCGAAACAGAGGCGCTCATGAGAAACAGAGGGTCATGGGAGGGCAAAACAGAGGTCGGTGCAGGAAAACAGAGGGTCATGAGGAAACAGAGGGTCAGAAGGAAACAGAGGGTCATGAGGAAACAGCATAGGGGTCATGACGGAAACAGAGGGTCGTGAGGAAACAGCAGAGGGTCATTGAGGAAACAGCAGGAGGTCGTTAGGTTTTAAAGTCTCTGTACTCACTGTGGAAAAGGCGCTCTTGGGCGGCGGCGCGTTGGTGCCCGTTGTCCCGGCTCTGGTAGGACGGGGGGCGGCCGTGGGGGAGGCGTGGCGCTGGACGCCTGCTGACTTGCGGCGAGGAGCGCGGTGGGGGCGTGGTTAAGGGGCTGCTGTGGAGAGCCCGGGCAGGGAAGGGGCTGCCGCGGAGACTGATCACACAGGCAGCGGCGCCGCAACGGGAGACGCCTGAGGACGATTCACAGGCAGAGTTAGTCTGAGACGAGACATTCCAGGTTTGTACAGCAAGCAGCCAGCAAGTCAAATGTAATGCTTTTTAACTCATAAAACGTTCAATCAACACGGGAAAGAAGGGGAAATGTTTGGAATTAAAAAAATATGTGGAGAGCAAAGGATTGTGTCAAACATCGCCGTCCAAAACTGCAGCCCAGAATTAGTTTTAGTTCCAGAGTTTTTGTGTTTTACTCGGGCTAAGTCCGTCTTGTTTTCTCCCCCGTTACCACGGACTGTATCGATACACATTTTTCGGTACCGGTGCCATAAACGATTCAAAGACAATTAATTTAATGTAATTTAATGCTTTTTAATAACAATTTAAGGCCTGATTTAAGGCTAATTATTTTCATTACTTTTTTAGTGCCCCACCTGGGAACAGGACAAGGGCAGGAGAAAGTAATCTCCTCTGCTATATACGCACTTGTCCACCTTCATTAGGCACTCAGCGCTTTACAGCAAGTCATCCACCTCACCATCACACTCTCTTCAGTACACCAGTAGTACACAGCACACTGGAGCAAGGAGGGTGAGGTGTCTGCCCAAGACACAACTATTTTTTTTAAACCACATTTCTTTCCCCATTTCCCTCACCTCTATTTTCCCAATTCTCCAACGTTCCTTGACGATGGAGGATAAACTCGTTAATTGTAAAAGTCTTCCAGCGACTAACAGCTCTACACTGGATTACACAAGATCTCACTTCGGACAGAGACGTGGACTTGTGCAGTTTACGCCGTGAGGTCTGAGAAACATTAGTTGAGTGTTTTTATATACTATGAAAGTGTTGAATGCTTTTAAAGCCTGATATCCTTCCATGCACAGCCGTTTGTATAAAAGCTCTGTCTTCATGCATGTCTTTATTACGACAGGACAGATTTTCTTTTAGCTGTTGATTGAGAGCGTTATCTCTCTCG